>PVLC010013711.1:14819-41079 GCA_004027655.1 Graphiurus murinus
AAAAAAAAAAAAAAAAAGAAAGAAAAAAAAATTAATTGAGCAGGGCGTGGTGGCGCACGCTTGTAATCCCAGCATTTGGGAGGCTGAGACCAGAGGATCTGGGTTTGCGGCCAGCCTCAGCTACCTAGTAAGGCACTCTGCAACTTAGTGAGACCCTGTTTCAAAATAAAGAATAAAAAATAGGGCTGGGGGTGTAGCTCGGAGGTAGAATGCCCTTGAGTTCAATCCCCAGTACCGCAAAAAAAAAAAAAAAAAAAAAAAGCTAAAGGGATTAAGAGAGTGAAAAGACAAGCCACAGAATGGGAGAAAATATGTGCAAAAAGCACTTCTGATAAAAGACTTTATTTGGGGGAGGGTACTGGGGATTGAACCCAGGAGCATTCTAGCTCCAACCCACATCCCCAGCCCTATTTATTTTTAAAATTTTAAAATTTTGAGACAGGGTCTCACTAAGTTGCTGTTGGTCTCGCTGAGTTGCTGAGACTGGACTCGCTGAGACTGGACTTGAACCTGTGATCTCTCTGTCTCAGCCTCCCAAGTACTGGGATTACAGGTATGTGCCACCATGTCCCCAACTGATAAAAGACTATTAACCAAAATATAAAAAGAATTCTTATAGCTCAACAGTAAGAATATATACCACCCAATTAAAAAGTGGGCCAAAGACTTCACCAGACACCCCACCAAAGAAGATACACAAATGGCAAGTAGGTGTAATGAAAGATGCTCCACATTATATGTCATAAGGGAAATGCAAATTAAAGTGAGATGCCACTATGCATCTATTACACTGGCTAAAATCTGGGACACTAACAACACTAAATGCTGACAAGGATATGGAGCAACAGGAACTCTCATTCATTGCTAGTGAGAATGCAAAGTAGTGCGGTCAATTTGAAAGACAGTTTGAAAATTTTTTACAAAGCTACACCTACTCTTACCAAATAATCCAGCAATCATACTCCTTGCTATTTACCCGCGTGAACTGAAAATTATGTCCACATAAATATCCTGCTCATAAATGTTTATTGCAGCTTTATTCATAATTCCCAAAACTTGGAAGCAACCAACATGGTCTTTAGTAGATGAATGAATAGACAGTGGGAAATCAGAATAATGGAAAATGGAAGTAATGGAAAAACAATGGAATAATGGGGGAAAATGTAAAAATAAAAGTTAAAAAGGAATGAGGTAGGAAATCATGAAAAAACATGGAGGAAACATAATTCATGTTACTAGGTCAAAGAAGCCAATCTGAGCCAGGCATGGTGGTGCATGCCTGTAATCCTAGTACTTGTGAGGCTGAGAAAAGAGGATGGCAGGTTCAAGAACAGTCTCAGCAAGTAATGAGACTCTTATCAGCCCAGTGAGACCTTGTTTCAAAATAAAATTATAATAGGGATGGGGGTGTAGCTTGGAGGTAGAATGCCCTGGGGCTCAATCTTCAGTACCATAAACACACACACACACACACACACACACACACACACACACACACACACAAAGAAGCCAGCCTGGAAAAGCTATATCCTATGTGATTCCAAGAATATAATATTCTAGAAAAGGTAAAACTATGGGGACAGTAAAAAAGACAGGGGCGAAGGAGCACAGAGGAGTTTTAGGGAGGTGAAACTGCTCTGTGTAACACAGTAATGGTGAGTATATAGCATTAAGCAGTTGTCCAAACTTACAGAATGTGCAACACCAATAGTGAACCTGAGCCAGGCATGGTGGTGCACACCTCTAATCCCAGTACTTGGGAGTGCTGGGATCCCTACTGTGTAGGTTCAGGAATTGTAGCAAATGTACTACTCTGGTGAGGAGGTTGGTAAGGGGAGGCTGTGCAGGATGGATACAGGGGTGCATGGGACTTCTCTGTACCTTCCTCTCAATTTTGCTGTGAGCTTAAAACTGCCCTAAAATATACTTAACAAAAAAGGCATTGGGGGCAAAAGGTTTGAAAAAGAGAGGTAGTCAGGTATGGTGGTGTACACTTTAATCCAGTACTTGGGAGGCTGAGATAGGAGGATCACGGGTTCAAGAACAGCCTCAGCAACTTAGCGAGACCCTCAGCAACCTAGAGAGACCCTATTTCAAAACAAAATATAAAGTAGGGAGTATAGCTTGGAGGTAGAATGCCCCTGGATTAAATCCCCAGTACCAATTAATTAGTTAATTAATAAAGATAGAGGTAAGAAAATACTCCCTAATCCACTTAAATCTTGTGTAGGTAGGAAGTAAGGTCAAGAGGTCAGGAGTGTTCATTTGAAGGTAAAGCCATGAGGAGGGAGAGTAGAGGCCCCAGGGTGGAGGATCACAGGCTGCCTCTTCCTGATGAAAACACAGAAAGAATTAGGAGAACTATACTAGGAAAGAGGCTGAGAAATTAATTACTAGGCAATCCATCTAAAACACAGTGAAGCATGTTAGCTTTACTACATCTCCACTTATTTTTGGAAAGAAAAACTATCTCAATGCAAATGTGAATGTTAACTCAAGGGCAGACATTTAAAATTTTTATTACAACCAAGAGAAGGTGCAGAAATATTTTAAATCATGTGATTTATGTGATCACTTAGCATTGTGGTCATCCAGCCATTAATTTAGAAAAGGGCAAGTGATTAATATAAGAATAAAGAAGCTGGCCATGGGGGTATGTGTCTGTAGTCCCAGCTACTTGGGAGGCGGAGGCAGGAGGATTGCTTGAGCCCAGAAGCTGGAGGAGCTGGAGACTAGGCTGGGCCACACAGTGAGACTGCCCCATCTCAAAAAAGAAATGAATGAATGAATAAATAAATCAGTAAAGCATGGGTATTGGGCAATTTTACTCATGACCTCCATGTCTGTCTTGAGATAGAGCTTTGGATATATATAGGAGGGTGTGCGGTTAGTGTGGAAATATAAATGGTTGAAGTTATTTTTTCTGCCTCAATTTGATCACCACTCCTCCACACTGTTCAGGTAGAACAGAAAAGCAGGACCATTACAGGAGAGGAAGGGAAGGAGGTGCTAGACGGGGTTCAGGCAGAGGATCCTGGGAAGGAGAGCTACCAGAGGAAGCCCCTGAGTGTCACCCAGCCTGTGAGCCCAGACTGAGGAGCTCTGCTCTAGAGAGCATCAGTGCAGGGAGGACTAAGTGTCTGACGCTTTCAAAGATCCTTTCAAATTATCCTTTCACAAAATGATAGCATATATTTGCAGGGAGCCAGCCCTCGAGGCAGCAGGGTCGGGGGGTCCCTCGTTAGGTGGGGATTGAGTACAAGGTTGAATGAGAATATGCTTATACCCAATGTAGTGTTCAAGACGCATCTGTTTATTTCAAGTAGTAGCCATCTCTTATACTATTTTTTACAATGGGGCATACCGAACAGGAATTTTTACAGGCTTGTTTTTTCCTAAAGTTGAGTGAGTACATCTTTAACTAGAAAAGCTATTTCCCATAGTATTTGCTGGGATTAAGAAAACAGCAAAGTTTTATAGACAAAAGCAGGGGTAAAGGTTAACAGCGGAAAGGAAACTCTATTCATTAGATTAAATCTTCACTATTTTGTTCAACTCTTTGTAGGACAGCTAGAAAGTAATTAATAAGTGAAGGCAAAGGGGGAAGGTGGACGAACTCTCTGTCTTAAAGCTTTCTTTACTTATAAAGAATAGTAGACCTAAGTTCCTTTGATTTATAGCTAAGCTACAAAATTCAACTGCTGATATTTGTTGAGAGTTAATGAATATCTCTAAGATGAGCTGAGGTATTGTTCTTTTTAGCTACCATTGATGACTCACAATCTGTTTAGCCATCCTGGAAATTTTTTCTTTATAATTAATGTGGAAGCAAAACCCAAAGCACCCCAAATTTCTAGAATATAATAATGCAAAGTGGGAAATGCCATGCGTCTCTTCTTTTGAAATCAAATGCCTTGCATGATTTCAGTGGGCTGAGCCCTGCTCAAGGCCCTGCTTATTTGAAGCCATCACATATATTTGTCAACAGACTTAAGAAGTTACATGATAGCCACTCACTGTCTTTCCAAGGAGTGTAACATTATGATGTCTACTTACATTTCCCTGTCCATTTGTATTTTTAGGATGGTCAAGAAGACAAGCATACTTTAACACTATATTGTAATCCTGGCTAACTTAAGCCATGAGCTGGTGCTAAGTAGTAACAAAGTAGCATGTTAAATATGTTGTACCTCCTCCTGGCAGTGGTGATACTCGCTTGTAATAGGAGGCTAAGACTGGAGGATCCAGGTTCGAGGCCAGCCTCAGCTACTTAGTGAGACCCTCTGCAACTTAGTGAGACCCTGTTTCAAAATAAAGAATAAAAAATAGGACTGGGGGCATAGATCAGAGGTAGAATGCCCTTGGGTTCAATCCCTAGTAGTACTTATCATCATCATCATCATCATAGAATTAGAGAAAGAACTGAAAGATTTCAGGAAATCATACCTATTTAAAGAAACTGACATTTTACACAATGTCCAAAAAAGGCAGGTATTATCACCTTCATTTTACCAGTGAGGGACAGGCTCAAGCAGCTGGGTTGTGGTCTGGGTTTTGTTTGTTTACTCTACGGTGAATGTTTCTCTTTCCAGGTATAATGGAACAGAACTTTGTCTGTTATCACCTTAGATGTAATTGATGTTTGTCTTTCTTAGGACAAAGAACTTAGGGCATCTAATTCCCAAGACAAAGCCGGGGCTTCATCTCTCAAATCCCTCTCCCCACTCCACCAATGCAACGATTAATAAGTCACTCAACAACCATGGCATTAGATTCACCACTGAGAGGATGCTTTGGAATGTCATGTGTTTTCTTTCACATCTATAAGTTTTGAGACACTAACCACTTACAATTTCAAGTCGATGTTATCTGGAAAGTAAACTTATGCTCACTCAACAAAGAAGCCATAATTTACTTTGGAGACTGGTAATTTTCCCATTTACAATTGCCTGATTACACATGTTTTCCACACTGTAGATGTTTTTGATAATTCTATCTTAGTCAGCTTCAGCTTAGTCTGTCTAAAGGAGCAATATTGAATCTTAAGGTCTGAACTGTCTGCCAGGACAGACTTATGATTACATGGGCCACCTCTACTGGAAAAAAAATTTTTTTTTTGGCACTGGGGATTAAACCCATGGGCACTCTACCTCTGAGCTACATCCTTAGCTGTTGTTTTATTTTGAAATAGGATCTTGCTAAGTTGCTGAGGGTCTCACTAAGTTGCCTTGAACCTGCTATCCTCCTGTCTCAGCCTCCCAAGTAATGGGATTATAGGTGTGCATCAGATCCTGCCTGAAATTTTTTTTTTTTTTTTGCGGTACTGGGGATTGAACTCAGGGGCATTCTACCTCTGAGCTATACCCCCAGCCCTATTTTTTATTCTTTATTTTGAAACCGAGTCTCACTAAGTTGCGGAGTACTTCACTAGGTAGCTGAGGCTGGCCTCGAACCCGGATCCTCTGGTCTCAGCCTCCCAAATGCTGGGATTACAAGCGTGTGCCACCACGCCCGGCTCCTGCCTGAAAATTTTAAGGTCAGAAAATCTCCAAGGCCCAACTCTTTGTCTTCATCAATCTGTATAATTAGCTTGCATCTCAGATCAGCTTCTACTTTAAAAATGTGGTTGAGAAACACCTGTTTCAGAAGGCGTATGAGGAAATGCAGTTGTTAATAAGCCATCTGAGTTTACCCACCCATTAAAGCCTATCTTATCTTGATCTTAGTTTGTATTCATTGAATTAACAATTTATGCCTTGCCAATTTCATGAAGGACAGGAGGCAGCTTGGTCACATAGCACATTGCTCAATGGAAAAGTATTCTCAGGAAAGAGTGGGCGGCATGCCAAGTCCAAAGGCCTAGAGTTGATTTCACGCCCATATACAGATGATACAGTTCAAGTCTTTTGAAAGGCACCTGCTTTTCCACAGACTGGGACACAGAAACCTTAGTGGAAAGTTCAAACAATTGAAAGGAACCATTCCAGTGTGTGTGTGTGTGTGTGTGTGTGTGTGTGTGTGTGTGTGTGTGTCTCCTAGGAATTGAATCCAGGGCCTTCAGCATACTAGGCAAGCACTCTACCCAGTTCTTTTCTTTTTTTTTTGATACAGGGTAGCTAAATTGCCCAGGCTGGCTTGAAACTTGCAAACCTCCGGTCTCAGCCTTCCCAGTAGCTGGGATTACAGGCATGTTCCACTGCTTCCCCCCCAGACACTCTGTGACTCTATGAGGTATCTTCTCACAGTGTGTTAATGGAGCCCTGGTTTATTTCAAATCCACTGTGACGATCACAACTTTGCACCCAGCATTTATAGTACATGCTGGCCAGCCTTTATCCTTTCCAAAAATGTGCCTCTAATTACCTCGGTGAGTTTCAGAAATGTGTAGACAGAGACCTTGTCAGGCTGTCATCTACTTTACCACACTTAACCAAATGGCCCAGCAGCAAGGATGAGCAGATTCCAGGGGAGGAGGGGCAGCAAGATCTGTTACAGTTTTCTTCTTGTTCAACAAGTCGGCTATGCTCAGCAACAGAATTAGTGATAGGGCGATACCCCAAGAACTGCCTGAACCATCACACAGCATTAGATGAGCTCTTCAAGACCAGAGATAAGACAATGTTCAAGCCCCACTCTCTAAACATGCTTGTAAGTGGACATGAAATGGCAGGATGGAGGCCGACGGGGGAAGCTGGGAGCACTTGTAAGCACAACTCGAACACTTGGGAGGAAGGAGTGGAGTATGTACAACGTGATACAGACATATAGGGATGACTTCTGTCTAATGCAGGTCAATTTTCACAGCATGGGGCCAGGGTTGGCATTTATCCTTCTTGCATTAAAATGCAGGAAGGTTTTGCTGGGCATGGTGGCACACACCTGTAATCTTAGTACTTGGGAGGCTGAGAGAGATGGACCACAGGTTTGAGCAAGACCTTGTTTCAAGATAAAAAATAAAAAAGGGCTAGGTATAGCTCCAAGGTGGAACTCCCTTGGATCCAATCTCCAGTACCACAAAGAATAAAACTAAAAAATAAATCAAATATAAGAAGATGTTTAAACATTTCTCATGGTAGGCATGTGAGGGACTCTGAGGTCTTGTTGGAGCATTTATGTAGTGGTTCTGCATCTTTAGGACTTTTCTTTTTATCCCTGGATGATAAATGTGTGATGTATACTACCGTGTGAGTTTAGTAATTCTCAGAGCATTCTTTTGCTCTGCCCACATGGTCCTGTGATGCGCGGAGTCAAGCAGTCAGCAGTAGACTAGGCCAGCAGCACCCCTGCAAGATGTAAGAAATTACATCTCTGCATGACCCACAGCAGAATTACCTCAAGGTTAAAATTGCAAACTCCATGACCCCCACCACAACAAGAGCCTTCAGGCATGAGTTTAAGAGTTCCCATATTTCACAAATACTTCAGCTGACTCTAACCCAGACCATTTTAAAAAACTGTCTCAATCTCCAGCACTGGAAACAAAACAAAAACAAACAAACAAAAAAAGCCCTCAAACCTCTTTAGGGCTAGAGACATAGTTCAGTGGTAGAGTGCTTGCCTACATGTATGAAGAGGTCCTGGATTTGACTCCTAGCACCTCAAACAACAAACTCTTTGTGTGTGTGTGTGTGTGTGTGTGTGTGTGTGTGTGCATTACAACACCTCTGAGCTACACCCTAACCCCTATTTTTGATTTTTTTGAAACAGGGTCTCACTCAGGTGCTCAGGGCCTCATTAAGTTGTTAAGACTGGCCTTGAACCTGTGATGGTCCTGTCTCAGACTCCCAAGTACTGGGATTACAGGTGTGTGCAACCAAACCTGACATAGGATACTGTACATTGGGTCCCATACAATGAATACACAGGCTGTAACATACCTAGAAAACTGAACATCGTACAGCTCACTGTGGATTTTTATAAACTGAACACACACTTGTCAGCACCCTACAAGCACGGTTGTGCTTCTTGCACACACTGTCCCCTGTTGGAAAGTCACTCCTACTGCCATGTGTGATTGATTGTAAACCTTTCATTCTCAGTCCTGTATGATATTCCACCATGGAGCACAAGCCAAACAAAAACCCACCACCCTCCCAAAGGAAGCAGGAATAGAGCATGCACTCCAGGCGGGACCATACTGTGTCTCATGCCTGAGGGTGCTCTTCTCAGTTCCTACCCCAGGCTAACCTCCGCTGGGAGCTGCAGACCTCCCTCTAAGGGAACACAGAGGGCCAAGGAGAGCAGGTGGTCCAGAGCGGAAGCTGCTTCCAGGATGGTCTGGTGAGACCTTGGAGGTATCATAAAGATCTTTTCCTGGCACAGGAAAGATCTTTTCCTGGAACAGGTTTTCAGCCCTGCCCACGAAGGCTCATCAGTTTGCTGCACTAGCCACTTTGGAGGCTGTATTAGCATGGTGGCCATGCCCATCTGGAAACACAGGGCTGGGGTCCAGATGGGAATCCTGCTTCTTGTGTGAACTGGGCACTTTATTTAAGCCTTTGGTGCCTTGGTTTCCTCATGTGTAAAATTCAGGCACATCGCAGTGTTTTGTGCGGTTGTTATAAGGAGTCGAGGAGCTAAGATCGGAAAGCACTTAGAGCAGGGCATGGCAAACCCAGAGTAAGCAAATGTGTGCCTAATGGGTGAACTGGCATTTCTAAACTTATCAGCGTCACACAGACACTCATGGATCAGATGCTCAAGGAACCATGGTCCTGTGATTTGGGTAGGTGAGCTGGGGGGGGGGGCACTCCACCCTCCTTTAATGGATTATTTGTTACCTATACTTCCACCACACAACATTATCTTTCTGGAATCTCAAAAATGTTAATTAGCTGGGTGTGGTGGTGCAGGCCTGTAATCCCAGTACTTGGGAGGCTGAGACAGGAGGATCCCAGGTTTGCAGCCAGACTCAGCAATTTAGTGAGACCCTGTTTCAAAATCAAAGAATAAAATCAGGCTGGGGCCATAGCTCGGAGGTAGAATGCCCCTGAGTTCCATCCCCAGTACCACACACACAAAAAACATTAATTAACATGTCTATACACTTAGTGTCCACTACCTTTGCTAGCCAGAATGAATAGAAATGAAGTCAATCATTAATCAGGGCTTTTTTTTTTTTTGTGGTACTGGGAATTAAACCCAGGGGCACGGCTAACTTTGAGCTATATCCCCAGATCTTTTTACTTTTTATTTTGATACAGGGTCTTACTAAGTTCCTGAAGCTGGCCTCAAACCTGTGATCCTCCTGTCTCAGCTTCTCAAGAACTAGGATCAGAGGCATGCACCACTGCACCCAGCAAGACTGGACTATTTTTAAGTAGGGTATTATCTCAAACTCATTTTTGTCCCAGATGATGGGTTAAAAATCCAAGTAGAAATACCAAAGAATCCAGTCTGATTCATTCTTGCCATGCTCTGGCTCTTGTAAAGCAGTGACGTGTCACTATTTCATGCCTTTCCTGAGATGCCTTAGCTCCCAGGACACAAAGCCAATCTGGGGCTCCCCTTCCTGGCTCCATCCCCACTACACCCATTCCGACCTGATTCCACTCCCCAGTCCGTTGGCTTCGTTCCTCATCTCTTTCCCTTTTCTCTTCTGGACATCACTCCGAGTGTCTTTTCAAATTACGCATGGCTCTTTCTGCTTAGAAAAGTCATTCATACTTAAAATTTTGAGCATTCAAAATATATGCTGTAAACTGGGCATGATGGCGTATGCCTGTAATCCCAGTACTTGGGAGGCTGAGATAGGAGGACTGCAGGTTTGAGACCAACTTCAGCAACTTAGCAAGACTGTATCAATATAAAAAATCAAAAGGACTGGGGGGCTACTGTAGCTCAGAGACAGAACCCCCTTGGGAACAATTCCAGTATCAAACACACCACACATACACACAGATGTGAAATCTATCCACACACTACCCCATCCCCCAAAATAGATTCCAGATGGATGTAGGTGCCCAAAACGAAAACTATAAAAATACTGCAAAGGTACAGATTATATTTATGACCTTGGGGGGAAAGGTAGCCTTTTAAAATGAGACATAAAAATAAAAGCTTAAAAGAAAAGACTGATGAAGGTGACCTCATATGAATTTAAAAACTTCTGTGAGGCAAAAATTATTGAGAACAAAGGGTAGTAGATACATTACAGAATAGGGGAAAATATTTGCCACCGATATAGTAAGAGTCTCTACAAAGGGTCTATATAAAGGGCCAATAAACTTTGAATGCAAGACTCACAGGGGCAGGAAGCTGTGCACTACTGTCTGTCTCCAGCATCTGAGCAATATCTTCGTGTTTATTTCATGTTTGATACATGTGAAAATGTACTCATTCTCATATTTAACCATGAAAATGCAGTTTAAAATGGAGATTTTTTTTTTAAGCTGGGTATTGTGGCACAGACTTGTAATCCCAGTACTTGGGAGGCTGAAACAGGAGGATCACAGGTTTGAGGCCACCCTCACCAACTTAGTGAGATTCTCTGCAACTCAGCAATTTGTTTCCAAGATAAAAAAAAAAATAAAAAAAATAAAGGGCTGGGGGTGTAGCTCAGAGATAGAATGCCCCTGGGTTAAATCCCCAGCAAAACACACACACACACACACACATGCACACACACACAAACACACACACACACAAATAAAAAAGTATGCTTAAACCATGTACCATAAAATTTGCCATTTTAACTATACAATTTGGTGGCATTAATTAGATGGTTGCATCCTTTTTCTTTTTTACTATTATAAATAATGCTGCAAATCTATATACTTTGTGAAAATATTTCCTTAGGATAGAGAGCGCATCTGTGAAGGAAAGTGATAAAGATAAAGGGTGATAGAGAAAAATGGGCTGGTCTTTCCTTTCCTAAGATTACTACATTATTGCTAAACATAATGTGAAAACTTTAAAAGAGATAGGAACTGGGCATGGTGGCACATGCCTGTAATCCCAGTACTTGGAAGGCTGGGACTGAAGGATCACAGGTTCGAGAGCAGCCTCAGCAACTTAGTGAAGCTTTGTTTCAAAATAAAAAATAAAAAGGGCTAGGGGTGTATCTCAGAGGCAGAATGCCCCTGGGTTCAATCTCTAATACCAATAAATAAATAAAACAATAAAAGGATTTTTTCCCAAAGAAAATACAAAATGGAAAGAAAAATAACCAAAACCAAAACTTGGTTTGTCTATGCTCATTCAGATTGCCAAGTGTCTAACTATAAACTAATTAGAGGAAAGGATGGCTTGTTGCCCAGTTTCTGAATATATATATGTATGTATGTATGTATGTATATAAATATATATGTATATGTATGTATGTATGCTGGATGCCGATGGAATATGTTCTCTGGTATCTGACAACATAGCCTGAGTCTTTTTTGCCAAAAGTACCACAAGCAGTTGGATCCCACCCAGAGAGACGCAGCTTTAACATTAGATCTGGTTTCCTCTCTGGACTTCACAGTCTAATTAGGGAGTGACCTCTGGCAATCCAGTTCATCCCATGCCCTCAGATCCTCTTCTATACAACAGGCTGTCTGGTCCAGATGCTGTAACTTGTGGCTCAGGTCCCAAAGTGTGCTGTCACTCCAGGGCAGGAGCCAGGTCAGCCCAAACCTGCCCTGGGTGGGACCGGGCTCCGAGGACTTGGAGCTCTGCCGAATCTGCCAGGTCCTTGCCTCCTGGCGTGGCCCAAGTGGGTTACTTAACTGCTGGCAAGTCTTCCTCTAAAGCTGTAAAATGGCATTTGCCTTATAATGAGCTGTGAATATAAAACAGGAATGCTAGTCAGGTGTGGTGGTATACGCCTGTAATCCCAATAGTTGGGAAGCTGAGACAGGAGGATAGTAGGTTGAGGGTCAACCTCAGCAACCTAGGGAAATCTTGTTTCAAAGTAAAAAATAAAAGCTGGGCGTGGTGGTGCACGCTTGTAATCCCAGTACTTGGGAGGCTGAGACCAGAGGATCCAGGTTCATGGCTAGCCTTAGCTACTTAGTGAGGCTCTCCACAACTTAGTGAGACCTGTTTCAAAATAAAGAATAAAAAATAGGGCTGGGGGTGTAGCTCAGAGGTAGACTGCCCCTGGGTTCAATCCCCAGTACTACAAAAAAATTAAAAATAATAAAAATAAAAAGGGCTGAAGGTGTAGTTTGGAGGAAGAACATCCCTAGGTATAATCTCTAGTACCAAACAAACAAACAAAATGCAAAAAACCAGAGATACTGCCTGGCCCTGTGCCTGACACCAAAAAGACCCTCAGTGAACTTTGAGGGTTTTAAACACCAAAGCCTATGTCAGTGTCACCTTTCAAAGCTGCCCAATATCACAACTTAAGTAACATAAATAAAAGTAGCAAATATGGTATTTGTTACATATTGGTCACATTCTGAACACTTTACTTCTTCTTTTTTTTTTTTTTGTGGTTCTGGGGATTGAACTCAGGGGCATTCTACCTCCGAGCTATACTCCCAGCCCTATTTTTTATTCTTTATTTTGAAACTGAGTCTCACTAAGTTGTGGAGTGCCTCACTAGGTAGCTGAGGCTGGCTGCGAACCCGGATCCTCCGGTTTCAGCCTCCCGAATGCTGGGATTACAAGCGGGCGCCACCACGCCCGGCTTGAACACTTTACTTCTATCAACTTCTACAGCCCTCCCAACAGTCGACTAGGTAGGTGCCATTATTTCCATTTTACAAAAGAGGTAAGAAGCAGAGATAGGGTAAGAAACAGTTACTTAACAGCAAGGCCAGGACTTGACCCAAGAAATTTGTGCACTTCAGGGTCTATTCTTTTATTATTATTATTATTATTATTATTATTATTATTATTATTATTTTCTTGGGGTACTGGGGATTGAACCCAAGGGCATTCTACCTTTGAGCCATACCCCTAGTCTTATCTTATTTTTATTTTGAAACAGGGTCTTACTAGATTGCTGAGTCTCACTATATTGCTGAGGCTGTCCTCAAATTTTCCATCCTCCTTTCTCAGCCTCCCAAGTACTGGGATTACGGCATGTGCCAACATGCCCAGATCAAGGTCTGTTCTTAACCATTAGTAAACGTCCTTATTATTGTTTATATATCTGTATATTTATGGGTAAGGGTTTTAATATAGTATTTTCCCTATTTTCATAGCTCTCAAATTTCAATACCTGCTACTAAGATCTTTTTTTATTATTTTTATTTTATTTTAGGTTCTGGAAATTGAACCAGGGACATTCTATCCCTGGGCTATATCCCCAACCTTATTTTACTTTTTGTTTTTAAAATAGGGTCTTGCTAAGTTGCTGAGGCTGGCTTCAAATCTGTGATTCTCCTATCTCAGTCTCCCAAGTACTTGTATTGCAGGTATGCTCCCCTGTGCCTAGTTTTATTTTTTAAAGATTTATTTATTTATTTATTTTGAGGTACTAGGGATTGAACCCAGGAACATTCTGCCTCCAAGCTATACCTCTAGCCCTATTTTATTTTGAAACAGGGTTCTCACTAAGTTGTTGAGGGTGAAACAGGGTCTCACTCACCTGTGATCCCCCTGATTCAGCCTCCCAAGTACTAGGATTACAGGAGTGTGCCACCACTTCCAGCTCTTGCTAAGGTTTTAAAAATCAAGATGACTTTGCCAAACACTTCATTTCACCCTATCACTTAATTTAGAAACCTTTCTCTCTTTTTTTTGGTGGAGAGGGACAGGTTTTTGCTCGTAGCCCAGGCTGGCCTTTAGCTCCTGGCCTCATGCTGTCCTCCAGCCTCAGCCTCCCAAGTAGCTGAGACTACAGGTATGCACATACACACACCTAGCTTCTAGAAATCTATTTTTAAAAATGACTGCCAATTATAGTTTGTTCTAAAGGCTGTATCAAACCAGGGAGTGTAAGAAAAGGCCTGATTAACCCTCTCATTGATATCTTATGACCTCTAGATCACAGTGTGGGCTACGAGGGGGATGGGTTTTGGAACGCAAATGTCTCAGACTGCAACGTTCCACTCCATGACGGACTTACTTGATTTCCCTAGAGTTTCCACCCCAGAATCGAATGGTTTCTCACTTGACTGCACATACCTTTACACCAGCTCATAATATGTCCCTGAGAGGAAGGAGAGTTTGGGTTTCTGACTGAGCAAGCCTCACTGTTTTGACAGCCTGAAGGGTTCTGTTAATCTACCCGACACAACACTTTACTTCTTCCTTCCTAATTCACTCCTGTCTCCATCTCCAGCACACAGGGGAAAGCCTTCCCCCGGAGTAAATGGGACCCCAGTGGTGAGGGATGACTAGCTGCTTGTGTGACCTGACCACCTCCCTCCAGCCATGGCAGGAGTTTAGGCCGCTGAGGGCAGGCCCAGGTACCCTGCGCAGCCACCTTCCTCAAGGGGGCTCCATCCTGCTATTAGACTTTTTTTTTTTTTTTTTTAAACTGAGGATTGAACCCAGGAGCATTCTACCTCTGAGCTATACTCTCAGCCCTTTTTACTTTTAATTAATTATTTATTTATTTTTGCAGTACTGGGGGTTGAACCCAGGGACATTCTACCTCCGATCTACACCCCCAGCCCTATTTTTTATTCTTTATTTTGAAACCGGGTCTCACTAAGTTGCGGAGGGCCTCACTAGGTAGTTGAGGCTGGCCGCAAACCTGGATCCTCCTGTCTCAGCCTCCCAAGTACTGGGTTTACAAACCTGTGCCACCATGCCTGGCTCCACTAGACTTCTTATAGGATTATGCAAAGTCTTTCTCTGGGGTCCACAGTATCTAAGGTATCTCAGTCTGTGTTTACTGGAAAACCCTGAGCTCCTGATGACCAGAGTCTGCCCCTACCCTCCTATCCTCTCCTTCCCCGTGTCCCTCCATGGAGTCTGTGTATGTCTGAATCTTGCTTGTGAGGGGAGGCTCCTAAGCCTGGGAAAGTCAGGAGAGGTGGGTAAGTGTTTCTGAGTATTTAGAGGCAAGGACTGTCTGCCCAGAGCACAGCAACGATGGGATTGGGGAGGGTCGAGAGTGGGATCTTTTGCCGAACCCAACTTTATGATTTACACAAGCTCCTAGAATTTTGGCTTGACATTTAGGATATACTTACTATTTTCCAGTGATCTTATTTGGATGCATTTCAGAGGACCCTGAGCCTTTGTGCACCTCAACTGGAATGCTACATTCTGAAGGACAGGGACAAGTCCCGGCCCCCTACGGAGTGAAGCTCACTGACTTGCACGCGGCACATGTTCAGTTTGCTCTTGCAAAGATACCAGACTGGAGAGGTATTTCCATGCCACTCAGCGTTGGTAGTGGAACCTTTATTCCAATAGGATCTCATGTGGGAGTCCAACTTGACAAGCTGAGGCTGAGCTGCTCTGGTGTAAGGAAGGGGACCCCAAGTGGACATGTGTCTCCTCACCTAGGAAGGAGTCCAGGTCACCTCCAGAAGCCTTCCGGCCCTCAAGACCCTTTTAGAACCTGGAACTGGGGCTTTGAATACTGCCAGACCTGGGTTTGAAGTTCCAGCTCTGCTCCTTACTAGATAAGGTGTGTGTGTGTGTGTGTGTGTGTGTGTGTGTGTGTGTGTGTGTGTTACTGAAAATGGAACCAAGGGGCATTCTACCTTTGAGCTACACTCCAAATCCTATTTTATTTTTATGTTGAAACAGGGTCTCATTAGGTTGATGAGAGTCTCACTACTTGTTGAGGTTGTCCTCAAACCTGCAATCCTCCTGTCTCAGCCTCCCAAGTCCTGGAATTACAGGCGTGCACCACAATGCCCGGCTTAAGCTATGATGTCTTGAGCAAGTCACTTTTCTCCTGAGCCTTGGTTTCCCATCTGCAAAACAGGTATAACGCTGCCTGATTCACATAGCTAGCATCGGGGTTTAAAATAACAGAAAAGGAGCAAGTGCATGGTTAGCATTCAATGAAGGATGCAACTTTTATAACACATCCTCAAATAACCCTCTTTTATTCCTTAAAAAAAAAAAAAAAAAAAGACTGTTTCCCAAGGACAGAGAACAGAATGTCCTATGGAAACAGTTCCCCTGGGGCTACAAATATTGCCAATTTTAGTGAGAAGTACCGTGAGTCAAAATATTTTCCTTACTTATCACTGTTCTTTGAATAGTTTGTTTTCAAAAATAAAAGCCACAATGGCAGAAGTCTTTTAAAAGTTCGTATAGTCTAGTGTGTACTAGTGTGTATGAATTAAAGTTCCCTGGATGCTAAGATACATAAAGTGCCCCAAATTCTTATCCTAGATAATACGTCATAGGAAGTCTCTGCTTGGCACAGGAAGCTCCAGCTACCTGTAGCAGCACGGCCCATCCTGTTCCAGTCTCCACTGACACCTCGGGACATGAGCTAGTAACCGTTGACCCA
Organism: Graphiurus murinus; assembly: GCA_004027655.1. Taxonomy (NCBI): domain Eukaryota; kingdom Metazoa; phylum Chordata; class Mammalia; order Rodentia; family Gliridae; genus Graphiurus; species Graphiurus murinus. The sequence goes on from PVLC010013711.1 coordinate 31,183, forward strand.
TTCACTGTACCTGGAATTCCTATTTCCCTGGTAACATCAGGATCTTTATTCAAGCATTAGCTTCCCTGATGAGCCTTTCTTAGCTTTACCAAGCATTCTGAGGCCAGATTGTGGACAAAGCTCTATTACAGCGCTTTTCCCACTGTGGGGATTGGGTGTAAGTCCCCCGACCTAGTTCGTAAAAGGAAAGGTGCAGGTTTTATTCTTTATATTCTTCCAAAAAACTCCTGGTAGACAGTAGAAGGGTGACTGGATACCTAAATGAATTACTAAAAGACAGATTTAGTTACCAAAATATAATTCTGGATCACCAATTTCTTCCTGTATGAAATGGGAATGTCAATAACTGATCATAGGGTTTTTATATAGTTTGAAGAGGAACGTTTGTAAAGGGCCTGGCATATAAGAATGTGTTTAATAGCAGCAGCAGCTGAATTTCTTTCATTTTTTTCCATCCTCTTTGCTCATCCTGAATAGTTTACAATGAGACCAGAGCTGGGCATGGTGGTGCATGCTGTAATCCCAGTACTTGGGAGGCTGAGACAGGATCACAGGTTTGAGGCTGGCCTCAGTAACTTAGAGAGACCCTATTTCTTTCTTTCTTTCTTTTTTTTTTTTTTCCTGCGGTACTGGGGATTGAACTCAGGGGCATTCTACCTCCAAGCTATACCCCCAGTCCTATTTTTTATTCTTTATTTTGAAACAGGGTCTCACTAAGTTGCAGAGGGCCTCACTAAGCCTCACTAAGTAGCTGAGGCTGGCTGCGAACCCAGATCCTGCGGTCTCAGCCCAAATGCTGGGATTTCAAGCGTGTACCACCATGCCTGGCTGAGAGACCCTATTTCAAAAATAAAAAATGAAGCCAGGCATGATGGCACATGCCTGTAATCCCAGTACTTGGGAGGCTGAGACAGGAGGATCGCAGGTTGGCAGCCAGTCTCAGCAACCTTGTGAGGCTCTCCGCAACTTAGTGACTTAGTAAGACCCTGTTTCAAAATAAAGAATAAAACAGGGCTGAGGGTGTAGCTCAGAGGTAGAATGCCCCTGAGTTCCATCTCCAGTAACACACACACACACACACACACACACACACACACACACACACACACAAAGAAATAAGGCTGGGGGTGTAGCTCAGAGGCAGAATGTGTCTGGGTTCAGCCTCTAGTACCCCCCACCCCCAAAAAAGAAAAGAAGACCAAGATTAAATTTCTTATCAATACTGTTATATACTGCCTCAGAGTATAAATGGGTATGCCTAGCATGCACAAGACCCTGGGTTCAATCTCCAGTGAGTTTGTCTCCAAAATTGTTGATAATTTTTTTTTTTCCAGCCAGGCTACACAATTCAATTCATGTTGGTTGAAGCTACTATTTTTTTTTTTTTTTTTTTTGCCTGTCTTCCTCTTTTAACATGGCTGACTTCTTTTTATCTTTTGGGTCTTACCATGCTAAGTCTTTCTCCCATACATTCCCATGTAGCTAACCACATCTGTATTTATTAGATCTGTCTTCCCTCCTATCCATCCCAACTCCACTAGGGCAGTGACCGTGCACAACATGCTACCTCCATATCCCTGTGCTAGCCACAAACCATATTAGTTAGGCATTTGAAAATAAATGTTTGCTAAATAAATCAAATGAATCCACCTGCAGAGGAAAATGATTTAATTAACTATACTTTGGGACACATCACTTAACTTTATGGCACTCAGTTTTGACTTCTGTCATCATTCAACATTCACAACTGGAGAGGAAAGAGTTACTATAGCAGTCTACTTCACTCAGTCCTTGTTTATCTCTGGGAACACCTTCAGTCATGCCAATGACCCACAACCAAACTCTGAGCACTAAACTCCTGAAATGTTCACCAATTAGTGATGCTACTTTATGCCTCATGGTACCAAGCCAAAAGCCCTGTTTAAAATAGAAGTAAAGATTCATACCATGATGTGCACCTGGCACCTAGTAGGGGGACTGCACTCTGGCTGGCCACACAGCTACATCACCAGCTCCTCTGAAGAACTCTGAACTCCCAAGACTTGAGTAGGCAGCCCTGGGAGGAAGCATTTTGCAGGAGTCTCTGCAGTTCACAGCTGGAGAGAAATGTGCACCCCCAAGAAACACGTAGGATCCCCACAGAAGGCAGACAAGAGAGCTCACCCAAACCTAGTTTTTGCCACTGTATCTCTTTATCTTACTGTTCTTGCACTGAATCCTTTACTTTCCTCTTAGCCTTGAGTATATCTTTATGTTGAATTGTGACTCCTTCCAGTAAATCACTAGTGAGTGGTTGTAGGACCCTGAAACATCCTCCTCCTTGAACCATTCCCCTTCCTGTGACAACCACTCACTCTTCCTCCTGACCTCATTGTCAGTCTCATCTCCACCTCCTTTGCTGGCTCCTATACTTTACCAGACTCCAAATGTTGGAGTCCTCTATAGCACACTTCTTGTCTTCTTTATCTCCACTCCCTTGTTATTTTATTAATCTCATGGGTTTCAATACTATCTATATGTTGATGACTCTTACATTTATTTCTATATCCAAATTTCTTCCCTGAGCTCCCCTTATACCCCACTGCCAACTGAACATCCCAGCTGGATACCTACTAAAGATTCCAAAAAGTTTAGGAAAATTGTCCAAATCAGAGCTCTTGATTTCTTCCCAAACTCTGTCCTCTTCCAGTTCTCCTCATCTTGGGAAATAACACTTCATATACCAAGCAGCCAAAGCATAAAACCTAAGGGTCATCTTTGATTTGCTATTTTTCTAACGTGGTGCTGGAGACTGAATCCAGGGTCTCATGAATGTTAAATGCTCGTTCGCTGAGCTATACCTTTGGCGCGTCTTTGATTTTTGTTTCTCTCATGCCTGCCTCCCTCTGAAACCAATCCCTTAGGAAACACCGTTGGTCTTATTTCTAGAACAAATCTCTAATCCCTCTGCTTCTCTCCATTTCTAATACAACATCTTAATCCAAGACACTATCATCACTTGCCTGGATCACCACAATTGGATTATTCTCCCTGCTTCTATACTTGTCCCTTTCTAATGAATTCTCTTTTCAGCAGCCAAAATTATCTTTTTAAAACCTTTACCAGATTACCTCACTCTCTGCTTAAAACACTTTGATAGTTTCCCATGATTCTTAGAACTCATACTCTGCATGTTAGAATTGGTTTATAAAACACTCTATATAAACTACCCCCTGCACATTTCTACAAATTCCTCAAATACCACTTTCCCCTACTATGCTCTAGCTATTCTGGTCTTATTTCTTTTCTGTTTTGTTTGCTGGGGTGCTGAGGATCAAAAGTGGGACTTAGCACATATTAGGCAAGCACTCTACCACTGAGCTGCATCCCTGGTCCTTAGTTTTGTTCTTAGAACACAGCAAAGCTGTCCCACCTTGAGGCCTCTGCATTTGTGCTTCTTGTGATCTGAATCAGGCTGGAAGAGCCAGCTCACGCCCACCTTCCAGAGCTCAGCTCTAATCTACCATCTCTCTAGCAGTGCACTCTTTCCATACAAGATTCTTTCAAACAATAACTGTTAAATTGTAGGCACTGAGAATACAGTAGTCCCCCACTACCTGTGGGGTGGCAAGTTTATTATGCTACTCTTGTGCTTTGGGGCTGTTACTAAGTAAAATAAGGGTTACACACAAGCACTGCAATACCATGACAGTTGGTCGGATAACTAAAAAGGCTTAAAAAACGACAGGGCAGGTAGTGTATACAGGGTGTATTTGGTTCACAAAGGGATGACTGACATCCGTGCTGGACAAGGTGGGGCAGCGTGAGATTTCATCAAGCTACTTAGAGTGGTAGGCAATTTAAAATTTACAAGCTATTTGCTTCTAGAATTTTTCATTTAATATTTCCAGACCACAGTTGACCATGAGTTACGTTACTGAAACTACAGATAAGGAGGGACTTCATTCCTTCACAGAACTCACAATCTAGGGTAATTGTTACTCTCCATTACATTAAACTATTTAGGCGCCTCATAACAATGGTTAAGATTCGCATTTGCTTTGTTTTTTGTTTGCTTCCTCCATTAGCATGTGAAAGATATATCAGAACAGAGACTGGTCACTATTATACTCCCAGCCTAATACAGTGCCTAGCCCAGGGAGACTGGTGTTCACTTCCCAAGCAAGAATCATTGACCAAAGGGCCCTAGGTTTTAAAAGTCTGAAAGTAAGCCGGGCGTGGTGATGCATGCTTGTAATCCCAGCATTTGGGAGGCTGAGACCGGAGGATCTGGGTTCGCGGCCAACCTCAGCTACCTAGAGAGGCACTCCGCAACTTAGTGAGACCCGGTTTCAAAAAATAAAGAATAAAAAATAGGGCTGGGGTATAGCTTGGAGGTAGAATGCCCCTGAGTTCAATCCCCAGTACCGCAAAAAAAGTTTGAAAGTTTCTGCAATTGACTATGTTGTGTTATGTTGAACTGTATGTTATAGAGTCTGAAAATGTATTTTTACTTTTAGAAGTACATGTTCTTAAAAGGCTAGAATATGGCATTTCCAAATTTATCTTTTTGTTTCTTCACATATTAAAAAAGGTACTTGCAGCCGGGCGTGGTGGCGCATGCTTGTAATCCCAGCATTCGGGAGGCTGAGACAGGAGGATTCAGGTTCTCGGTCAGCCTCAGCTACCTAGTGAGGCACTCCGCAACTTAGTGAGACCCTGTTTCAAAAATAAAGAATAAAAAACAGGACTGGGGGTATAGCTCGGAGGTAGAATGCCCCTGAGTTCAATCCTCAATACCGCAAAAAAAAAAAAAAAAAAAAAAAAAAAAAAAAAAAAAAAAAAAAAAAAAAAAAAAAAAAAAAAAAAAAAAAAAAAAAAAAAAAAAAAAAAAAAAAAAAAAAAAAAAAAAAAAAAAAAGGTACTTGCCAGTAACAGGATAATCCAACAAAGTTTGTCTCTCTAGGTTATCTCTATTTCAGTAAGGTTATTCATTTGAGCCCCCAAGAGTAATAGAAAAAAATTTTTTAATTTCCCCAATTGAATAACCTGTCTCTGAAATTTAACTCTATGTACATTTGATATTATTAGAAAGGCATAAGTAAATCTTTCTAATTAAACAAAATGAGAAAACTCCCATGGACTTGCCACACATTAAAATGAATCTGTGCCACCCACATGTCTCTGGGTGTCTACATTTTCACAAGTGTGAGTACCCGTCAGGCGTGGGGGTGCACGCCTGTAATCCCAGTACTTGGGAGGCTGAGACAGGTGGATGGCAGGCTCAAGAGCAGTCTCAGCAATATAGCGAGACCTCGTTTCAAAATAAGAAAAGAGCTGGAGTACAGCTCAGAGGTAGAATGCCCCTCTGTTCAATCCCCAGTAACAAATAACAAAGAAAAGGCCTCTTGGAAGAAGTAACATTTTGAATTGAACTAAGATTCAACTAACTGAACAAATGATCAGTTTCTAACGTCCACTCCTGCTCTAAAAATGTGGTAGTATACTGAATTTCACCTGACTTTGCTCATCTACATGCATACTTGTGCATTTTTTAGGAAAGGAGTCTCAGTTACCTGTTTGGATAGCTGCTAGTTCATGTGACCTCAGTTGTAATCTTTGAGTTTGGTTCTAGTTTCCATAGAGAGATTCCTATCAGAAGAATTTACACAGCAGATAAACAACCAATTGAAAGCTCTTTGTTTAAACAAACAGAAGATGACTTAATTGGCTTCTTCTGTTGAATTCTGGGGCAGGGTAAAGTTGTCCTGTGCCCTAGCACCACCAATGCTTCAGCTTCCTACTAAGGAGGCTGCTATTGTCACCTCTGGGTAGTTCCAGATAAAGCCAATGAGGAGGCAATTCCTTTGAGGGTGGTGGCTTTTTTTTTTTTTTTTGGTCCTGGGGGTTGAACCAAGGGGACATTCTATCTTTAAGCTACAACCCTAACTTTATTTATTTTTTTAAAAATTTGAAACAGGTTCTCCTTAAATTGCTAAAAATCTCTCTAAGTTGCCAAGGCTGATCTTGAACCTGTGATCCTTTCTGCGTCAGCCTCCCAAGTACTGAGATTCTAGGACAACATTTTATTTTATTCTTTTGATGGAGATTAGGCCTTCCAGTGAAGCTTGCCAAAGGTATGTGTGTGCAGGGTCATAGAGCAGAAGATTTATGCCTTTTAAACATTTGATAAGAAGCAGTGCTCAGATGAGAAAACCTCTTTTATGTGCAACTGGTGTCTGTTTTATTTTAATGCAAACTCATTAGCCTCTTAGCAAACTACTCTGTTGCATTTAATTGCTAGGGAGTTAGGAAGAATGTCAATTGCTTTAAATCCATAGATAAGAAGATTTTATTTCATCTCTTTCCTCTAATTCAAATACCTGTTGAGTATTTGATATAACATTTATTCAGCTGAGCGTGGTGGCTCATGCTTGTAATCCCTGTACTTGGGAGGCTGAGACTGGAGGATCTGGGTTTGAGGGCAGTCTCAGCTACTTAGTGAGGCCCTCTGCAACTTAGTGAGACCCTGTTTTTCAAAATAAAGGATAAAAAACAGGACTGAGGGCATACCCCAGAGGTAGAATGCCCCTGGGTTCAATCCTCAGTACTGAAAAAAAAATTATTTATTTATTTATTTATTTATTTATTTATTTATTTATTTATTTATTTATTTATTTATTGTGGCACTGGGAATTGAACCCAGAGGCATTCTACCTCCAAGATATATCCCTCATCCTATTTATTTATTTATTTATTTTTGAAACAGGTCTCACTAAGTTGTAGAGGGCCTCACTAAGTTGTTGAGGCTGGCCATAAACCTGTGATCCTCCTGTCTCAGTCTCCCGAGTACTGGGATTACAAGTATGTACCACCACGCCTGGCTTGATATAACCTTTAAAATTTCTTTTTCATTTTAAGATTCTTTTCCTCTTTCTTTGTACTCTCAGAGAAATGGACATTCTAAATAAGCAGAATGAAAGGAGGAAACATAGCTAAGGATAATTGTCATGTCTCAACTCTAGATAGTGCTATCTTCAGTTTTTTGTATCTGTTGATTAAGAACAGAATGAAGCTTGGCATGATGGCTGTAATACCAGTACTCGGGAGATAAGATAGGAGAATTGCAAGTTTGAGGCCAGTCTTAGCAACTTAGAAAGACCCTGTTTCTTTTTTTATTATTTTAATTAATTATTATTATTATTATTATTTTATTTTATTTTTTTGCAGTACTGGGGATTGAACTCAGGGGCATTCTACCTCCGAGCTATACCCCCAGCCCTATTTTTTATTCTTTATTTTGAAACAGGGTCTCACTAGGTTGCAGAGTGCTTCACTAGGTAGCTGAGGCTGGTCTCGAATCCAGATTCTCTGGTCTCAGTCTCCCAAATGCTGAGTTTACAAGCATGTGCCACCACACCCGGCTCAATTAATTTATTTTTTAATTGGTGCATTGTAATCATACATCTTTGTTAGGTACAAGCTGGTAAAAGCATACATGCACACATTTCTCATTTAACCCTTCCCCAATTACTACCACACTCCCTTGCCCTCCCTCCTTTTCAGGTTCAGTTTAGTGACTGACTTTGATATATTTGTGAAAGTACTTCATGCACATTAGGGTGTCCCCACACACACACACCATCACCTTCAGTTAAGTCACCTGTTTCATAATAAAAAATGAAATACAGCTAGGGGGGTACTTCTGTAGTAGAATGCCCCTGGGTTTAATTCCTAACACTACCAAAAGAAAAAAGAAGAAAAAAAAAAGAACAGAAACAAAGCACCTTTCAGATGCTAGCTATATCAACTTGAAATGGGTCCTTATCAACTCTCTATGCCTATGATTTTTATAACAATACTTCTCAACTCTGTAAGCCTCTTTTTCTGTGTCTGAGTTTCTGGAACTCCTACTTTACTATACTGGCATGCAATTTATAGAAAATAATACATTTACATACATAATTTCAAGAAGATCAAGATAATGTTCAACAGTGTATAAAGGAGAAATAAAAAGAGAGCAATCTACATAAAGTATTGTATCAGAATGTAAAAATCCTGGGGATGACTCCACCAGATGACATAACAAGACAGTCAGATGCGTGCATGTTCCAGAGTCTTGATGAAGACTCTGACTGCAAATGCAGACTGGTTCAGCTCTCTGGGCACCAGTGTTAGGATTTTCAGAATGTGAACTCTCTCTCAATCAAGTTGAGAGGAAAACAAAATGTATTTTTCCCTCAGTTTACATACAGATGCATTACTGGACAGTTCAGTATATATTAAAACCGTGGGGGCAAGTATCTTATGTTTTGTCCATAAAACAGCTCAGTTTTAGGTTTAGATCACTGTAAACTGCTCTTTCACCTACCAAAATCTCCCCCAGGGGGCGATACTGTCCTTACTGAGAACCGCTCCGAACTCATTCTCAAACTCAAGAGGGCAGTATGGTGGGTGGGAGTTCCCGCTCAGCCTTCTCCTTTTGCTTCATGGTCAAGGAGCTTGGGGGTACAGGGGGAAAACCTCACCTGACTCTACACTAAAAGATGAAATTCAAACTACTTGGATGAAGTTGTAAACACTGAGCAGGGATCAAGGAATTCCATCGGAGATCACTTGCATATAAAAAACTCACTATAGACCTCTCCCTGGATGACAGAGAACGCTAGGAGTTCCGGAAGGGAAGCTGGGTGGAGGGACAGGACAGAGACAAGAGCAAAGAAAAAGATAACTGGAGAAAGTTTATAGCAAAAGGCTTTAAGGATTCAGTCTTTGGCACTACATAGACTTTGGTTCCAGTCAAATCTCTGTTATCTACTAACAATGGGCAATTTATTTAATCTCAATTCTTTACATGTAAATTGGGGTGATAATAATGGTATTTCATACCATTGTTAGAATGATTGTGACATATATGTAAAAGGCTGGCAAAAAAGTAAAATTCAATTAATGCTGGCTGTCATTATTTCTTAAAAGTTTCAAATGTTACTCATCTCTAAAGTATTACTGTTTAGATATATTTGGAATTTAGAATAAAAGTGGTTACTAGATATCAGAAACAGTAAAATTCCATGTTACTTGTTGGATACTCTGTCTCAATTTCCTCTTAAAATACCATACTAACAATGTAAGGAAAATCTAACTCATTTCCTTATAAGAAAAAAAAAGTGTCTTTTAGAAGCCCAGAATAATTATAAAATAAGGCTTATATATTAATAAATATAAAGTAAAGCTGTTAGATGTATCAGAAGTGCACTTTGTGTTTTATGTTAAAAAGTGAAGTCTTGGGCTGGGGATATACCTCAGAGATAGAGTGCTTGCTCAGCATATGAAAGGGCAAAAAAAGGAAAGTCTTGCTAAACTTATATAACTTTAAATCACAAACATGTAAATGAATAGCTAAGATTCCTAGATTTTAATGGCTTTCTTCTTGATGTTTAGTCCTCAATATGTTAATATTTGCCCAACAATAAATATTTTATATAGGATCTCAAGCCAACTAGTTTTAGGAGCATATTTGGAAAATGGGCAGAGTATGACAGAAAACCAAGTTTTGTGCCCAAATTTTTATACAGTGTGATTTTTCTGAAGGCAAACCACCAGCTAAAATCTACCCAGTCCAGGGCAGGAGATTCATGTGTGAGAACAAAGTGTATGCCATTTAGGAGCAAGAATATAAGTCAAATCTAGAGTGATTTCTTTTTTTTTTTTTTTTTTTTTTTGCGGTACTGGGGATTGAACTCAGGGGCATTCTACCTCCGAGCTACGCCCCCAGCCCTATTTTTTATTCTTTATTTTGAAACCGAGTCTCACTAAGTTGCGGAGTGCCTCACTAGGTAGCTGAGGCTGGCCGAGAACCCGGATCCTCCGGTCTCAGCCTCCCGAATGCTGGGATTACAAGCGTGCGCCACCACGCCC
>PVLC010013712.1:6953-33208 GCA_004027655.1 Graphiurus murinus
AAAAAAAAAAAAAAAAAAAAAAAAAAGAAGTAGAATGGCCCTGGATTCCAGCCCCACTACCACTTAAAAAAAAAAAAAAATCAACTACCAGCCGGGCATGGTGATGCATGCCTATAATCCCAGTAGTTGGGGGACTGAGACAGGAGGATTGCAAGTTTGAGACTAGCCTCAGGAACTTACAAAGGACCTCAGCAATTTAGTGAAACCCTGTTTCAAAATAAAAAGGGCTGGGCTGGGGGTGAGCCAAGCGTGGTGGCAAACATCTCCCAATATTTGGGAGGCTGAGACAGGACAATCGCAAGTTTAAGGACAGCCTCAGCAATGTAATGAGGTTTTCAGCAACCTAGCAAGTCCCTAATTCAAAACAAAAAAATAAAACAGAGTGTAGCACAGAGGTAAAATCCCCCTGGGTTCAATCCTTAGTACCCCAGGAGGGTAAACAGAGGGGCTAGGGTGTAGCCCAGAGGTAGAATGCCCCTGGGATCAAGCCCCAATACCAAAAACATAAGATAAAATAAAAACTAACTACCTAAAGGGACTGAAGAGCAACCAAGAGCAGGCAGGTAGAGGAGGAAAGAGCACAAAGGCATGCCAAAGCCACAGTCACTGGCCAACGCAGCTAAGATTCAATGACATCCTCAGTGTTCCCGGATGGAAGAGCCCGAAAACACAGTGTGGGCAATCACAACAGCTGCAAAGTAAGAGGGGACAACTCAAGAAAAAAGTAGCTAGGAGGAGGCAGAAAGTCTGCCCAAATCTCTGCTGCTCTGAATGCTACATGAATAGAAACACTCTGAACAAAAGTGCCAAGGCTAAAAAAATGGAGCTGGCATGTCAAATGCTACCCATACTTAATCTATATTAGTATGACTTCTACTGATAGGGCCTTTAGGACACCAAACAGCCAGGTTATTAACTAATGCCTTTACTTCCTCAGGTAACCAATACCTACTGCCACTGTTGAAGAAGCTCTTCATTACAAACACAACCCACCAGAAAAGCACTGACTGATGCCTTTGTGGAAAACTTTTCAGAAATACTCTGCAGAATCAACTAATCATACAATTACAACAACAAAAGAGACCAATCAGCTACACAAATATGGCTACCCTCTTTCCTGCTCATGGCAGGAGACAAATTTCAAGTATTGAGTGGTTCACTACAACCCTGTGTATATATGATAGAGGCTTTAATAACAACTTAAATGCTTTTATGTTTAATGCCAAAAAAGACATTATTAATGCAAATTACATTCAGACAGAAAGAAGAGAAAGGTTACCTTGACAGCTTTCTGGGAATTGGGTAGTCCTTCTTCTATGTCTTCTAAAAGAATTCCTCCTAATCCTCGCTGGTCATGTTGATCTAAGAGCCTAAGTAGTGCCTTCTTATCTTTCAAGTTGTACTTGGGCTTAAAGGCATACTTCCCATCTATTACTTCAATTTTGGGATTGTTGACTAATGCCTGTAACAGTGACACAATGTAGATAGATTAAAAAAAGGAAACCTCATACATACATTCTTAAATCTTAATTATTTAAAAATGTAACACTGCCCAATACACTGGAAAATTAACAGCCTTTTTAGATCTAAAATACTAGATATTCAGAATTCCAGAACAAGAGGTAAAGCTGGGTATGGTGGTGCACACCTGCAGTCCCAACTACTCCAGAGGATGAGGCAAGAGAGTTCTGAAACCAGCCTGGGTAACATAGCAAGAACGCGTCTCAAAAAATAAAAACAAAAACATGCTTGCCTAGCATGTGTAAGGTCCTGGGTTCAACCTCTAGTACCACCACCACCAAAAAAAAAAGAAAAAAAAAGAGAGAGAGAGAGAGAGAGAGAGAGAGAGAGAGAGAGAGAGAGAGGAGAGTTTATGCAAAGGCCATGGTGTGTGTGTGTGTATTTTTTTTTTCCTAATATCCATATATGGTGGAACACACCCGTTATCCCAGTACTTGGGAGGCTGAGACCGGAGGATTGCAGGTTCGAGGCCCTCATCAATTAGTAAGAACCTGTTTCAAAAGTTAAAAATAGGCCTGGGGATGTAGCTCTAAGGTAAGTAGCCAATGGGTTCAATCCCAATATCACCAAAAATAAAACCTATATTATTCACAAAAGAAATAAACCATTTTATCACAAGCACTTTGAAGAAAGATGAACCCATATTCTTTTAGAAGACAAAATAGGTACGAACCTATAAAACAACTATTAATAGACAAAGTGAACTGAGTATTGCCCATCCAAACTCCAAAGTATAAACTTGCATTATAACATGAGAAATATTTCCCTGGGATGAACAAATCAACAGTCATTCCTTCCCAACTGTTATCAACTGGCACTAACAGCTGTGGAAGGAACTGACTAGCCACATGAGAACTTTCTTTACCTATAATGTCAGCTTGAGAATGAAACTGAGTAGAAATGCAGGAATTACTGAAAATAATTCTGTTTCTTGTCAGTTCTGTTACACAGCTAATAGCAAAAGGAAAGCTCTTCAAAAAAGAGCAAACTTGTTTATTTTCTTCTGCAGCTGTCAGGCTGACCCTAACAGGAGAAAGAGAAGAAACACAGAAAGAAAAAGGGAGAATAGAATAGTAATATAGTAAAAATAATCCTTAACTAACGTTGGCAAGTCTATGAAATGCCAGTAATGAACGAGCAAATTTAAATGTGGATTACCACTACTGTATATCACTAATATATAGCATCATTACTTGCAACATTTGTGCAGGCTGTTTACTTGTAGACACTCTGAAGTTAATAAAAAATCCTAGAAGAGTCTGCTTCCAGTAACAGCCAAGGAGCTCCTAAAAGACCATGAGCTTCAAGGTGACTTAATAACTATTTTTATTTTGTTTTTAGCACTGAGGATTGAACCCAGAGGCATTCTACCTCCAAGCTACATTCCCAGCCCTATTTTTTATTCTTTATTTTGAAACAGAGCCTCACTAAGTAGCTGAGGCTGGCCATGAACCTGCAATGCTCCTGTCTCCACCTCCCAAGTATTGGGATTACAAATATGTGCCACCACGCCCAGCTAATTGGCTTATTTTATATTATGAAATTCAAGAACTACATTTTGCCTGGTAAAATAAATTAACTGAATTATATTTTAGGAATTTTACATTTGGTCTCTAGAAGCTCTCACTGGTCCTGGAAAGTAGTCTTCTTCACTGTCATTTAATGTACGAACTCAAAAGAAGCAAATAGCTGGATAGACATGCTGGCCCATGATTGTAATTCCAGTACTTGGAGAGGCTGAGATAGGAAGATCACAGGTTCAAGACTAGCCTCAGTAACTTAGTGAGATCACTCTCAGGAACCTAGTGAGACCTTGTTTCAAAACAAACAAACAAAAAAGCCGGGCGTGGTGGCACACGCTTATAATCCCAGCATTTGGGAGGCTGAGACCAGAGCATCCGGGTTTGTGGCCAGCCTCAGCTACCTAGTGAGGCACTCTTCAACTTAGGGAGACCCTGTTTCAAAATAAAGAATAAAAAAAAATAGGGCTGGGGTTATAGCTCGGAGGTAGAATGTCCCCGAGTTCAATTCCCAGTACCGAAAAAAATAAAATAAAATAAAAAGGGCTGGGGGTGTAGCCTGGAGCTAGAATCCCCTAGGTTCAATCCCCAGTACCAAAAACAAACAAACAAGTATGTGTATGTTTAAATGCTACTCATATGCCCATCACCACAAAAACATAAAATGCCATTCATTCCAAATTAGCATGGTCACTGATTGTGCTAATGTTTCTTAGTCTTAACTTCAGGATTTTTTTAAAAGTATAAATAGAGAGCCGGGCGTGGTGGCGCACGCTTGTAATCCCAGCATTCAGGAGGCTGAGACCGGGGGATCTGGGTTCGCGGCCAGCCTCAGCTACCTAGTGAGGCACTCCGCAACTTAGTGAGACTCAGTTTCAAAATAAAGAATAAAAAATAGGGCTGGGGGTATAGCTCGGAGGTAGAATGCCCCTGAGTTCAATCCCCAGCACTGAAAAAAAAAAAAAAGAATAAATAGATACCAAAAAAAAAAAAAAAAAAAAAAAAAAAAAAAAGAAATATGTATGTATAACTAGGTGTGGTGGTACACAGCTCTAGTCTTAGTAATTCAGGAGCTGAGGTGAGAGGATCACTTGAACCCAGGATTCAAGTCCAGCCTGAGCAACATGGCAAGGGCAAGATTCAATCTCAGAAAAAGAAAGAAAAGTATATGTTTAAAAAACAAAGACCCTACATCTGTTCTTCTAAAGAAAAAAAGCATTATCAGGTTTCAGGGGCAGAGGATGTGGCTCAGGGGCAGAGCTCTTGCCTAGCACACAAAATCCCTGGATTCAATCTCCCGCACCACCAAAAGCAAACAGTTATAGCAAAAACCTCTTGGTAACCAACTAATTTTTTTACAGTATTTTTAAGCCCATTTTTACCTCAGTCATTAGCCATTGTTTCTGCTTGAGTCCAATATCTAAATGTTGTGTTTCATCCAAAATTTCTTCCAAAGTCAAAGGATGTGTATCTCCTCGCTGATGTCGTGTCTATAGAGAAGAAAAATTATCATTAAAAGAGAATGTTTAGCCAGGAGTGGTGGCGCACGCTTGTAATCCCAGCATTTGGGAGGCTGAGACTGGAGGATCCAGATTCTTGGCCAGCCTCAGCTACTTAGTGAGGCACTCCACAACTTAGTGAGACCCTGTTTCAAAATAAATAATAAAAAATAGGGCTGGGGAAGCCGGGCATGGTGGCGCACGCTTGTAATCCCAGCATTCGGGAGGCTGAGACCAGAGGATCCGGGTTCGCGGCCAGCCTCAGCTACCTAGTGAGGCACTCCGCAACTTAGTGAGACCTGGTTTCAAAATAAAGAATAAAAAATAGGGCTGGGGGTATAGCTCGAAGGTAGAAAGCCCCTGAGTTCAATCCCCAGTACCACAAAAAAAAAATAAATAGGGCTGGGGTATAGCTCGGAGGTAGAATGCCCCTGAGTTCAATGCCCAGTACCGCCAAAAAAAAAAAAAGAGAGAGAGAGAGAGAATGTTTAGGTCGGGTGTGGTGGCACATGCCTATAATCCCAGTTCTTAGGAAGCTAAGACAGTAGGAGAGCAGGTTGGAGGCCAACCAGAGCAACTTAGCAAGACCCTATTTCAAAATTATAAAAACAAAGGGCTGGGGGTATAGTTCAGTCATAGAATACCCCTAGGTTCAATTTCCCAGTACCACACACACACAAAAAGAATAAGTTTTTAAATGCTAGATGCATTAAAGTGACACGTAAATCATTTCAGGAATGTAGAACATGTATCATCAGAGACAGTAAAACTATAGTGAGAATGTGGGCTATGAAATCAGAGAGAACTGGATTCAAACCCATGGCTTCATAAAATCAAATGATAAACTGAGAAAAAATATTTTTAATTCATATCACAAAGAATTAATCTTCCAAATATTTCATGAGTTCCAATACCTAACCAGAAAACACACCACAGAAAAATAAGTGCAGCCAGGTATGGTGGCCCATGCTTGTAATCCCAGTACTTGGGAGGCTGAGACAGGAGGATCCGGGTTCACCAGCCTCAGCAACTTAGTGAGGCTCTCCACAATCTTAGTGAAACCCTGTTTCAAAATAAAGAATAAAAGATAGGACTGGGGGTGTAGCTCAGAGGTAGAATGCCCTGAGTTCAGTCCCCAGTTCTGCAAAAAAAAAGAAAGAAAAAGAAATGCAAATTACTTTAAACATACTCAATTTTCACCAAATTATTTCCAACCATCTGCCATTTGTGGGGCTCTAAGGGAAAGACTATTAATAAGAGTGCAAATTGGTACAACCTCTAGGGGACACCGATATACAGCACAGAAAAGTAACTGAAGGCCGGTGCAGGGTTGTTTGTAGAAGGAAAACATTAGCAAAGTAGCCATCAATAGAAGACTAAAAAAATAAACTACAGCACACCCATCCTACTATACAGGTGTTCAAAAAAAAAAAAAAAATGCAGAAGTGCTCTATGTGAAAAATTATCATTAAAAGAGAATGTTTAGCTAGAATTGGTGGCCCACACTTGTAATCCCAGCACTTTGGAGGCTGAGACAAGAGGATCATCGGTTCAAAGCCAGCCTTGGTAACTTAAGAGAAGCTCTCAGCAATCCAGTGAGACTCTGTTTCCAAATAAGAAATAAAATCAGGCTGGGGGTGTAGCTCAGAGGTAGAATGCCTCTGGGTTCAATCCCCTGCATGTATATATGTATGTATATATATAAATAAATAAATGAATGGATGGATGGCTCGCCTGATGGCTGCTTGGTGGGAGCCACTGGAGGAGACCTTCCTTGGGTGCCCTCCCCTTTGTAGGGTGCTATGGAGTTCCCAGAACACAATTAACAGCTATTGCAGAGGCTCTAGGAGCAGCGGTCTCAGGGTTTCCTTTGTGACTGCACCATGATGGTGGCACCCAGTTCTTGACCCACCAGGCAGTGCTGACCTCCTGCAGCCCATTCTTCCAGCTTTTCTACAAGGAGTGGGAATTGGACAAGAGGGATCTGGTGCATATTCACAATGAAATTGTCATGGCCCCAGCCTTTAGGCTGCTTCTGGATTTTATGTGTGCTGGCCAGCTCTAGAGAATGTGCTGGCAGCTGCTAGCTACTTGCACATGAATGACACTGTCAAGGTGTGTAAGCAGAGGCTGCAAGCCCAGGCCCTGGCAGAGGCAGACAGTACTAAGAAGGAAGAGGAAACCAGCCGGGCGTGGTGGCGCACGCTTGCATTTGGGAGGCTGAGACCGGAGGATCAGGGTTCATGGCCAGCCTCAGCTACCTAGTGAGGCCCTCTGCAACTTAGTGAGACTTGGTTTCAAAATAAAGAATTAAAAAAAGAGGATCAGGGTTCATGGCCAGCCTCAGCTACCTAGTGAGGCCCTCTGCAACTTAGTGAGACTTGGTTTCAAAATAAAGAATTAAAAAAATAGGGCTGGGGGTATAGTTCGGAGGTAGAATGCCCCTGAGTTCAATCCCCAGTACCGCAAAAAAAAAAAAAAAAGGAAGAGGAAAAAGAGGAAACCAATGCACAGCCTCCTAGTTTGGAGTTTTTGTCCACCACTTCCCATGGCCCCTGGCCTTTGCTGGCATCTGCTGAGATATCAGGCCACTGGGGCAAGGAGGAATGGAAAAGCTTGGCTGTGTCCTTACCTACTGTTCATCCTCCAGATGAGTCACTAAAGCCTGGTGGGGCTGACACTACCCAGCCTGGCATGGAGGTTGACTCACCACATCTGCAAGTACCTCCCCGACCAGTAGTGAATGTCTCTGTCTCTCTTGCCAGCCCCAGCAGCTCCACAGAGACCATTCCTGCAAACTACTTCTCTTCTGGCTTCCCAGCAGTTTCAATGGAACCCCTGACTCCTCTTGATGTGGGTCCTGAGAGTCTGAGGGTGGTGGAAACAAGAAATACGAGAGGACCCTTGCAAGGCTTCTATCCCCCAGCTCCAGCTCCAATTCTATCCCAAGCTCCAGCCCCGGCTGAAGCTGAGCTGGTCCAAGTAAAAGTAGAAGCGATTGTCATGTGTCAGAGGAACAGACTCAGGGTCCTTAGGGAATGTTTCCACCTGGAAGAGCAATGTATGGGGGACAGCCCTCCCAGCCAGAGGGTTTTGAGGAGCCAGGGGCAAGAGGACTGGAGGAGGTGGGGCCACTGCTTCATGCCTACTGACCCTCATCTACCCTACCATCTGCTGCCAGGTCTGGGTCAGTATCATCAAGGACTGGTGATCTCACCCCTGCCTGCACCCCCAGCCCTACATGAGCCACTTTACCCACCTTCTGAGTATGAAGCAGTCCCAGGAAGCTTTGGGGTTTTTACTAAGGACGTTACTACCTGCAAGACATGTGGGAAGACCTTCTCATGCTCTTATACACTGTGGCAACATGCCACTGTTCACACATGCGAGCAAACCTATGAATACCACTACTGCCTGCGCAGCTACACACTGCCAGGGGACCTCTACCACCACATCCACAAGGCTCACAATGAGGATCTAGCCAAACTCAGCAAACCGGATTCTGAGGCTGGCTCCATTCTAGGGGTGCAGCCCTTCCCTGGTTCCCCAACAGAAGAAAGACAGCAGTGGTGGTGAACCATTCAAGGTTTTTGTATTTGGCCCCAAAACTAACATGTAGGGGAGCATGAGCTGATACCAGGCCTGCTGTTGCTATCCTAGATATCAGGACAGAAGGTCAGAAGCATCACATCACTTCTGCTGGGTGACAGAGTGAAGGTTCTGCCCAGGCTGAAGGTTCCCACCCTTTTCTTTGCTCAACCAGATAAGTAGGACTTTATAGAGCAGAACAGATCAGTCAGCTCTCACCATGGGTACTGAGAATTTTCTTGAGGTGTAATCACTTCTCCACAGTCTGGAACATAAAGCCAGCAATGAAAATAAATAAATAAGTCAATCAGTCAGTCTGGGGTGTAACTCAGAGGTAGAGCTCCAATGGGTTCAATTCCCAGTTTTCCCCCACCCCCACCCTCCAAAAGAAGTTAGAAAACACATGTGGGCACCAAATGTCAAAATACTGGGAAGAGCCAGGTGTGGTGGCACACACTTGTAATCCCAGCATTTGGGAGGCTGAGACTGGAGGATCTGGGTTCGTGGCCAGCCTCAGCTACTTAGTGAGGCCCTCCGCAACTTAGTGAGACCCTATTTTGAATGCCCCTGGGTTCAATCCCCAGTACCACAAAAAAAAAAAAAAAAAATACTGGGAAGAACGGGAAGCTTTACCCACTGCTGGTGAGAATACAAAATGGCACAGCCACTTTGGAAAACAATTTGGCCATCTTTTTTTTCTTTCTTTCTTTTTTCAGTACTGGGTATTGAACCCAGGAGTGTTCAACTTCTAAATGACATCCCCAACCCTTTTGTTTGGGTTTCATTTGTTTGAATCTTGCTATGTTGCCCAGGGAGGACGGAACTTGCAAACCTCCGGCCTCAGCCTCCCAAGAACTGAGGTTACAGGTATGTGGCACCACAACAGGCTCAGTTAGACAGTTTCTTACAATTTGAAACACATTCTTACCATTTAATCAGTCTAGTAATCAAGTTCCCTGGTATTTACTCAAATGAGTTGAAAATGTATATGCAAGGCGGGTGGGGTGCCACATGCTTGTAATTCCAGTACTTGGGAGGCTGAGACAGGAGGATCACAGTCAGCCTCAGCTACTTACTGAGGCTCTCCACAACTTAGTGAGGACTGTTTCAAAATAAAGAATTAAAAATTGGACTGGGGTGTAGCTTGGAAGTAGAATGCCCCTGGGTTCAATCCTCAGTACCACACACACACACAAATATATATATATATGCACAAAAACATGCAAAGGACAATTATAGTAGCTTTATTCATGACTGTCAAAACTTGGAAACAACCAACATGTGATTCTTCAGTAGATGAATAAAGTATGGTACATTCAGACAACAGTATACAATTCAGTGCTAAAAAGAAAGTATCACCAGGCATGATGGGGCAGACCTATAATCCCAGTACTCAGGAGACAGAAGGATCACAGATTTGAGGCCCTCAGCAACTTAGTGAGATCCTGCTTCAAAATAAAACATAAGAAGCCGGGCGTGGTGGCGCACGCTTGTAATCCCAGCATTTGGGAGGCTGAGACTGGAGGATCCGGGTTCACGTGGCCAGCCTCAGCTACCTAGTGAGGCACTCTGCAACTTAGTGAGACTGTGTTTCAAAATAAAGAATAAAAAATAGGGCTGGGGGTATAGCTCAGAGATAGAATGCCCCTGAGTTCAATCCCCAGTACCACAAAATAAATTAATTAAAAAATAAATAAATAAATAAAAAATAAAACATAAGAGGGGGTATAGTTTAGAGGAATAACAACCCTGGATTCAATTACCAGTACCACAGGGGAAAAGGGGGGAGGGGAATATGAATAAATAAAAATGGATGGAAAGGAGGGAGGAAAGGAGGATTGATTATCAATTAAGCTATGAAAAGACACGGAAGAACCTTGACATGTAGTACTTTTTTTTTTAGTACTAAGTAAAAAAAAAAGCCAATCTAAAAAGCCTTCCTACTATAAGAGATTCTGGAAAAGGTTAAACAATGGAGACAGCAAAAACCTTAGTGGTTGCCAAGGATTCAGGAGGGGGAAGAATAAATAGGTAGAACTCAGAGGATTGTCAGGGCAGTGAAACTATCTATGATGCTAGATACTTGTCATTATACCTTTGCCAAAAGCCCAGAGAATATATAACATTAATAGTGAGCTATAAAAGTAACCCATGGACACTGAGTGATAAAGAGCCACTGCAGAGTCACTGTAACAAACATACTGCTTTGGTGTGGGATACTAACAGGGAAGCAGGGAGACAGAGGGAGTATATGTGGAAATTCAGTACTTTCTGTTTCATTTTGTTATGAACCTAAAACTTTCTACACTGAAGCCTATTTTTTTTCAAGTAAATGCAAAATTTTTAAAAAATACATGTTAAAAAGCATGTAGTTGCCAGGCATGGTGGCATATGCCTATAATCCCAATACATGAGAAGCTAAGACAGGAGGATCACAGGTTCACAGCCAGCCTCTGCAACTTAGACCCTGTTTCAAAATAAAAAATAAAATATGATTGGGAGTATAGCTCAGAGGTAGAATGTCTCTGCATTCAATCCCCAGTACTACTACTACTACTACTACTACTACTACTACTACTACAAAAAAGCATGTAATATGAAATCTTTTATATAGGAAAGGGCAGAAATAAGAACATATGGGGCTGTGGCTATAGCTCAGCAGTAGAGCTCTTGCCTAGCATGTTCGAGGCCCTGGGATTCAATCCCAGCACCAAAAAGAAAAAAAAAAGAATATATATATTTGCACTTTATTTCTGCATAAAGAACCACTGAATCTGGGCATGGTGGTGCACACTTGTAATCCTAGAATTTGGGAGGCTAAGACAGGAGGATTGCAGGTTTGAGGCCAGCACACAGTAACTTAGCTGTTTCCAAAAAAAAAGCTGGGCGTGGTGGCACATGCTTGTAATCCCAGCATTCAGGAGGCTGAGACCAGAGGATCCGGGTTCGCGGCCAGCCTCAGCTACCTAGTGAGGCACTCCGCAACTTAGTGAGACTCGGTTTCAAAATAAAGAATAAAAAATAGGGCTGGGGGTATACCTCGGAGGTAGAATGCCCCTGTGTTCAATCCCCAGTACCGAAAAAAAAAAAAAAAAGAACCACTGAAAAAGTCACAAAAAAACAAGAGGTTACTTGTAAGAAGCAAGCAGGACAAAGGAGAAAACAAGTAGAATTATCAGAGAAAACAAGACTTTTTCTTTTATATTATTTTATTTTTTACTAAGACATATATTACTTATTCAAAACTCTTTAAAAGAAAAACATTCAGGCTCCAAGCTCCATCACTTTGGGCAGATTATGGAACCTTACAGTCTGGCCCTGTAAAACTATTATGTCTCAAAACTAGAATATTTGGAAAGAAAAAGACACAAAGCCTAACACACTACACACAAAAAAACATTTCATGGGCATTTGCTGCTAATTCATTCAATATCTATTCAAATATTTAGTGGCAACTACTAAGTCCTGCAAGCATAGCAATGAGACATAGGATGAAATGTGAACTATTTCTGTCTTTCACGAGCTCCCGACAGAGGGGAGAATCTAAGCATACATCTATGAAAGTCAGGTATAGATTATCTGTCAAAAAGACAAATTCAAAACCAGGGGTGATGGAATTCACTTGTAATCCCAGTACTTGGGAGGCTGAGACAGAGGGATCCCAGGTTCAAAGCCAGCCTCAGCAACTTACTAAGGCTCTCGGCAACTTGGTAAAACTCTGTTTCCAATAAGAAATAAAGGCTAGGGGTATAGCTTAGAGGTAGAATGCCTCTGGGTTCAATCCTCAGTAAAAAACAAACAAACAAACCAAAAAAAAAAAAAAAAAAAATCAGCAAATTTAGCCAGGCTTGGTGGTGTATGCCTGTAATCCCAGCTACTTGGGAGACTGAGGAAGGAGGATCACAAGTTTGAGGCCAGCCTGAGCAACTTAGTGAGACCCTGTCTCAAAATAAAAAAATAAAAATTAAAAAAAAACAAAACTGGGGTATAGTAAAGTGGTACAGCACCCTTGGATTCAATCCCAAGTACTACATAAAAAGAAAGAAAAAGACAAACACAGAGCTGGATACAGAACTGTGAATGATGACTAGATAAAGAGAGAAAAAGAGGGACAACTCTCCTACAACACAGAGGCCTCTGGCCTCCTAAGTGGGGTACACACCCCAGAAGCAGCCAAGTCAGTCAATCTGGATAATTCTTTGGCAGCTTTATTAAATTTTTAATCTAAAATTTCCACTTAAAAAGTATGCTTTACTGGAAGCCAGGTGTGGTGGCGCACGCTTGTAATCCCAGCATTCAGGAGGCTGAGACTGGAGGATCTGGGTTCGAGGCCAGCCTCAGCTACCTCGTGAGGCACTCTGCAACTTAGTGAGACTCAGTTTCAAAATAAAGAATAAAAAATAGGGCTGGGGGTATAGCTCGGAGGTAGAACGCCCCTGAGTTCAATCCCCAGTACCGCAAAAAAAAAAAGTATGCTTTACTAATATTTATTTACTTATTTATTTGGTATTAGAGATTGAACCCAGGGACATTCAACCTCTGAACTACATCCTAGCCTTTTTTAAATTTTTATTTTGAAGCAGGGTCTTGCTAAGTTGCTGAGGCTGGCCTCAAACTTGAGATCCTCCAGTCTCAGCCTCCCAAGTACTGGGGTTACAGGTGTGTGCCACCACACCCAGCCTCACTGGGCTAACTTTAGAGTGTAGCAGGATTACATGGAGAGCATTTTCTCCTTTCCTTTGTTGTTTTCCAGAGGCTATCTGCACTCCCCAACTCACAGCCCTTTCCTCTAACCACTTAGTTTCCTGTCACATCTCCTATTATTCACTCAGACTCTCCTTCCTCCATTGCCCTTGTAAGGATACTTGTGATTACTTCAGGGACACCCTGATCTTCTACAATAAAGCCAGCATCTGAAGATCCTTGATTTAATGATAATAGAGAAATAAATCCCTTTTGCCATACAAAGGATCTGGATGTAGCCTTTGGGGGAAGGAATACATTATTCAGTTTATTATAGTACATTGTTACAAAGTTAGGACACTTAATTTTTTAATCCCATCTCACCATTAGTCTGGCTAGTAAATCTCCATCATTATATCATTTCTGGTGTATGTACCAGAAGGGTTGTAATTTATTTGTTTGACAAACTGATTTAAAACTCACAGAAGAGGCGGGCATAGTGGTGCATGCTTGTAATCCCAATACTTGGGAGGCTAAGCCAGGAGGATTGCAGGTTCGCAGCCAGCCTCAACAACTTGTGAGGCCCTCTACAACTTAGTGAGACCACGTTTCAAAATAAGGAATAAAAAAAAAAAAAAGGGCTGGGGGTATAACTTGGAGGTAGAATGGCCTGGAGTTCAATCCCCAGTACCGCAAAAATAAATAAAACTCCCAGAAGGGTTTTGTTTAGATTTGATAAAAATAAAGGTTAGAAAATTGTTTCTAAATTTTTGTTTGTGTTTTTGTATGATACTGGGGATTGAGCTCAGAGGCATTCTACCTCTGAGCTATATCCCCCACCCTATTTTATTTTTATTTTTGAAACAAGGTCTCATTAGGTTGATGAGAGTCTCACTACTTGCTGAGGCTATCCTCAACCTGTGATCCTCCAGTCTTAGCCTCCCAAATACTGAGATTACGGGTGTACATCACCCTCACCCAGCTCTGCTTCTAAAAAAAAAAAATTTTTTTTTTTTTTTGGTATTGGGGATTGAACCCAGTAGCATTCTACCATTGAGCTACATCCCCAGCCCCTCCTCTTTTTTTTTTTTTTAATAAGGTCTCACTAAATTGTGGAGGGCCTTACTAAGTAGCTGAGGCTGGCCATGAACCTGCAATCCTCCTGTCTCAGCCTTCCAAGTATTGGGATTATAAGTGTGCACCACTATGCCCGGCTCTAAAATTTTTAACATACAGATATGAAAATTTTTCTTCTAATACTTTTTTTTGGTACTGAGGACTGAACCCAAGGATGTTCTACTTTTGAGCTACATTCCCAGCCCCAATTTTTTTTTTTAAAGTTTGAAACAGGATCTAACAAAGTTGCAGAGGCTGGTTTCGAACCTGCGATCCTCCTGTCTCAACTGGGATTACAGGAATATGCCACCACACCTGGCTCGTCTAACACTTTTTAAGTTTAGAAATCATGTAACAGCCGGGGGCAGTGGCAAACGATTGTAAACCCAGTACTTGGCAGGCTGAGACAGGACGATGACAGGTTCGAGGACAGCTTCAGCAAGTAGTGACTCGGCCAGGCATGGTGGCGCACACTTGTAATCCCAGTACTTGGGAGGCTGAAACAGGAGGATTATAAATTCAAAGCCAGACTCAGCCACTTAGGCCCTCGGCAACTTAGTAAGACCTTGTTTCCAAATAAAAAATAAAATAGGTCTGGGGTATAGCTCAGAGGTAGAAGGCCCCTGGGTTCTATTCCCAGTACCACGAAAAAAAAGAAAGAAAGAAAAAGAAATCATGTAATGATGGGAATATTTCCAAAACATTCTTTTTCAAAGAGCTCTTTTCCCTAAATGAATTTCTTTCAAAAAGCAGTTACTTTGTTACTTTCATACATTGTTAAAATGAATAGCATTTAAAATGTATAACATTTCATATACTGTTGCATTCGGGAGGCTGAGACCAGAGGATCCGGGTTCGCCGCCAGCCTCAGCTACCTAGTGAGGCACTCTGCAACTTAGTGAGACTCGGTTTCAAAATAAAGAATAAAAAATAGGGCTGGGGGTATAGCTCGGAGGTAGAATGCCCCTGAGTTCAATCCCCAGTACCGCAAAAAAAAAAAAAATGTATAACATTTCATATACTGTTAAAATGTAAAACTAGTAAAATACTAGTTTTACTCTGCAGGAACAGATTGTTGATTATAATTATTTTTAAAATAATTGTTCACAAACTAGGAAAAGCCTGTAGTCATAGAATATCTAGTGGATTTGAAAGATTTGCCTTTTTGTAAAAAGAAATTTGTAATTCAGCTTTAAGTAATCATTCCTTATAGGTTTATGTAAGCATTGTACAATGTCTGCATTTTAGAGTACTTTCTTTTTTTGCAGTACTGGGGATTGAACCCAGGGGCTTTCTACCTCAAGCTATACCCCAGTCCTATTTTTTATTCTTTCTTTCTTTGTTTATATATGTATGTATGTATGCATGCATGTGTGTGTGTGTGTGTATGGTACTGGGGATGAAACCCAGATGCATTCTACTTCCAAGCTACACCTCTAGCCCTATTTTATTCTTTTACTTTGAAATAATCTAAGTTGCAGAAGGCCTAAATGGTTGAGGCTGGCTGTGAACCTGCAATTCTCCTGTCTCAGCCTCCTAAGCACTGGGATTACAAGTGTGGGCCATCACACCCATCTTATTCATTATTTTGAAACAGGGTCCCAGTAAGTTGTGGAGGCTGGCCATGAACCAGCAATACTCCTGTTTCAGCCTCCCAAGTACTAGGATTACAAGCATGAGCCACCACACCCAGCTTAGTACTTTGTTTTTAAAATGAAACTTTCCAAAATTCTTCTGATAGCAGATAAACTCAAAGCATGTTTCAGAATGCTAAAAGAGAAGGAATGAGTGAGGCCTTGTCTGCCAGCCCCTTTGTCATTTGGGATTCATTCCTAGTCTTTTTTCAGGATTAGCTCAAGATCCCCAGAACTATAAGAAAAAAAAAGTACTAGCCTTGTCTTCATTGTTGTTGTTAAATTTTTAAAAATGGGATTTTTCTTGGAATGAGAACAAGTCCAAAAACAGAAGTAATAATCAATGTATGAAAGTCGAAACATTTTTACCAAGCTATATAGGTAGAGAAGCTAAAACATCACAACCAAACTGTCCAGGCAAAAGCTATTTTAACAAAATGAATGATGAGCAATAAAAGTACACAGATTTATTAAATATACGTACAAATTCTGATAGTTTGCTGATTCTTTTACCTTATCTATGTTCTCAATATTGTTATCTACACTTTTGTCTTCCTTACCATTTTTTGTTACTTTTTTATGCCTACTGCACTAGGGAGGACTTCTAGTAAGATTCTGAGCGGAAATTGTGACAAGCCAGGCATGGTGGCTCAGGCCCGTAATCCCAGTACCTGGGAGGCTGAGATAGTACAGGTTCAAGGCCCACCTCGGCAATTTAGGGAGGCCCTCAGCAACTTAGTGAAACCCTTTTCCAAAACAAAAAATAAAATAGGGCTGGGGATGTAGTTCAGTGGTAGAATGTCTCTGGGTTCAATCCCAGTACTCCCCCCCCCCAAAAAAAAAAAAAACAGAAGTTGTGACATGCGGGTATTCTTGTCTTTTTTTCCTAACGTAATGAAAAAGTACCTACTATTTTGCCATAACTATAATGTTAAATCTAAATTTTCATAGACAACCTCTTAACACAGCACTTGTCGGCTAGCATTTCACAAACCCTGGGCTCCACAAGATTTCATGATTTTTAAAAATAGGCCTTCACACACCATGTGATGCTAATGCTCAAAATAATAGACAACTACTGAATAATAGCCATGCTAACAATTTCTTTAAAAGTCTTTTAGCACCATGTGGCAGTATACAAGTAAGGCTAAGATCATTGTCTTAAGGCTACTCTCGGTTTTTAGCGCAATGGGACCACTGGTGAGTGACCACTGGTAAGCTCTACAGTATACAAATGGGAGTGCAACAGGCTGACAATGTCAGCAATTCTCTTCTGAATTACATCTCCTGGCCCTCCTTTAAACAGTGCCAACTGACTTGTGGGAGCAGACACACTCTACTGGTATAATAAGAAATCTGAGAGAACTGCTCATTCAAAACAAGGAATTTTTTACACAGTAGATTGACAGAACACTGGTAAGAAATATCTAATGATAAAAAGAATTTTTCCAAAAATTTAAATATAAGAACTTCTCTTTAGCAATTCTCAAAATTTATTCCTTGAATACTCATTAACTTGAAGAAAAGCATATTTTAAGAGCAATGGCAGTATACGTTGTGAGGGCAATTCCTTTAAATTTAACAGAAATTCTTCCAAGATTAACATAAAACCCATAGACAAAACTATTTACAAACTATGTTAAATTGTGCATTATTCAAAATGATAGTTAAGCCTATTTTAGCAAATCATATCATAAAACTTTTATTCTAAATAGTCAATTCTCTACATCTTTTAAATCTTATTAACAAGACATAAATTATACACTAGCTGTTAAGACTAATTGTTTTTGGCAGTAGGTATCTTTCTTTCATTAGTTTCCCAAAATAAAAATGTATGGAGTTATTTCTAAATCATTCCATTTTATATAAATGTAATAGCTGAACATCAGAGATCAGAAAATGCAGATATGCACATTTTGTGTGTGTGTGTGTGGTTTTTGCATGTTTTTTGTTTTTATTTTTGTTTTTGTTTTTTTGCAGTACTGGGGACTGAACCCAGGGGCATTCTACCACTGAGGTAAACCCCCAGCCCTATTTTTATTCTTTATTTTGAAACAGCCTCACTAAGTAGCTGAGGCTGGCCATGAACCTGCAATCCTCCTGTCTCAGTCTCCCAAGTACTGAGATTACAAGCATGTGCCACCACACCTAGCTCTTTTGTTTTTGTTTTTGTTGATTGAATTCAGGGGTGTTCTACACCTAGTCTATACCCCCAGCCAAATTTTATTATTTATTTTGAAACAGGGTTTTGCTAAATTGCTGAGGCTGGTATCAAACCTGCAGTCCTCCTGTCTCAGCCTCCCAAGTATTGGGATTACAGACATGAGACACCATGTTCAGCTTGCTTTTTTATTTTTAAACTAATTCCATTAGATAAAGAGTGACGTGTTTTATTGAAATATTAGAACATGACAGAAATTCTGTATTTTTTATTGCTATTTAAGCTGTTGGTTAAATAATATTGCTATTTATACTTTTATTAAAATATTATAATCATCAATTTATTTCATTTGTTTTAGTTTTTGGTAGTAGGGACCTCCAAGCTATACTTCCAGCCTCCCCCCCTTTTTTTTTGTGGGACCGGGGATGGAACTCAGGGGCCTTTCTACCTCTCTCTAGGTTACACTCCCAGACCTACTTTTATTTATTTGGAAACAGGGTCTCGCTAGGCTGGCTTTGAACTTCTGATCCTCCTATCTCAGACTCTCAAGCACTGGGATTATAAGTATGCGCCACTAAGACCAGCTCTCATACAGTATATCTTAGTATTTGTTTACCACGTGGGATGATGGATGGATAGAATGAATGGTGAATACTTAAGTATCAAACTATATTCTTGATATTGGGAACTTAACAACTAAAAGGTTTCTACTAGAAATCAAATACAATCCACACAATTCAGACACAGGCCTACATCAAGTTTCCTAAATTATACAATAATCCACACTGAACCAGGCATGGTGGTACATGCTTATAATCCCAGTACTTGGGAGGCTGAGACAGGAGGGTTGCGAGTTCACAGCCAGCCTCAGCTACTTAGTGAGGCCCTCTGCAACTTAGTGAGACCCTGTTTCAAATAAAGAATTAAAAAAAAAAATAGACGTAGCAGTTAAAAACCTGATTTATAGCTGGGCATGGTGGCGCACGCTTGTAATCCCAGCATTCAGGAGGCTGAGACCGGAGGATCCCGGTTCGCGGCCAGCCTCAGCTACCTAGTGAGGCACTGTGCAACTTAGTGAGACTCGGTTTCAAAATAAAGAATAAAAAATCGGGCTGGGGGTGTAGCTCAGAGGTAGAATGCCCCTGAGTTCAATCCCCAGTACCGCAAAAAAAAAAAAACAAACCTGATTTATATTTTACACAATAAATGGGTGAGATTAAAAACAAATACAGTATTTGTAATTAAATACTAGTAACTGAATGGGAATAAGAATTGGCAGAAGAAAGGAGCAAATTTAAAATCACTTAGCCGAAGCCGGGCGTGGTGGCACACACTTGTAATCCCAGCATTCAGGAAGCTGAGACTGGAGGATCCGGGTGCGAGGCCAGCCTCAGCTACCTAGTGAGGCACTCCGCAACTTAGTGAGACCCAGTTTCAAAATAAAGAATAAAAAATAGGGCTTGGGGTATAGCTTAGAGGTAGAATGCCCCTGAGTTCAATCCCTAGTACCACAAAAATAAATAAATAAATAAATAAAATAAAATCACTTAGCCATCTTAGCTATACATGAAACTTCACTTTAATAAATGAAGATTCAAAGTCCTTAGACAAAATTGAAATTTATCATCAAAACTCAATGTTCAAAATACACTAAATCTTTCAAATGTTAAATTCTAATTCTTTGGGAGTCAATATTTTTTGAAGACCCTTAGTAATTCTCTAATTTGCTCCCCCAACATGGAGAGAACCCATCACCAACATCTGCCTGAAGGATGTACTTTTCACTTCTCACATCAATAGAAATAATATCTTGACAAACCACTGGCATCTTCCCATTGGCTTTATCAGCAGTTATGACTAATTAAGTGATGTTTCACAAGGCACAGTGGCATATGCCCATAATCCCAGTACTTGAGAAGCTGAGACTGGAAGATTGCAGGTTGAAGGCCAGACTCAGAAACTTAGTGAGACCCTGCCCTGTTCAAAATAATAACAATTTTTTTAAAAAGGGCTGGGAGTGTAGCTCTGAGGTAGAATGCCCCTGAGTTCAGTCCCAATACCAAAAAAAAGTTGATATATCTATAGCCTAGGCATACTTTTTATGTGAAATGGTGGCTTAAATTGTACCTGAATCAATGTAAATTAAATATACTTCTGTGAAGTGCTACAATGCCAATTTAAAATAGTGTAAGGGCTGGAAACATTAAATATTTTTTACAATTTTATTAAGGCATATGACACATTAAACATACTAAAAGTATATAATTTGATAAATTTTAACACGTGTACACAAATTTAAGTTTTGTCTTTGTTTTTTGTTTTTTTGGTACTAGGGATTGAACCCAGAAGCATTCTACCTCTGAGTGATGCCCCCCCCCCCCTTTATTTTTGGTACTGAGAATTGAACCCAGAAGCATTCTACCTCCAAGCTACACCTCCAGCTTGATTTTGTTTCTTATTTGGAATGAGGGTCTCACTAGGATGCTGAGACCCTCGCTAGGTTGCCGAAGCTGGCTTTGAACCAGTGATCTTCCTGTCTCAGACTCCTAAGTACTGGGATTATAAACCTGCACCACCACGCCTGGCTCAGACTCAAATTTAACTTCTGAAAATCCAAATCCCCAGTCCCCTTCTTTTGCCAAAAAGTTATATAAAATTTGTTATCTGAGAAAATACTTACTTTCATGTAATTCACAATCTTAGCAAGAACACCAAACTTATATCCAGAGCTTCCTGATAGAGCTTTCAAGTTAAATGATCCATTGCTATGATCTGGAAATGAAGTTCAAGGAAACAATTATAACATCTTCATATTATGTGTCATTATGACTTTTAAGCAATCAAGATGATTTTCACTCTGGTAAAATATTTGCGTTTTTTATCTGATGAATTCTATACTGTAAATTTTTTATGAAAAACATAAAATCTTTGCATGTATATTAAACTGCCAATTTTCTCACTAAGGTATAAACAAAGTATAAATAACTTAAAAGAATTAAAATACTTTAATTTTTTTACAATGCAGTATCTCCACCCCCTAAACTCCACAAATTAAAGAATTAATTAAAAGGATTGAACCCAAGACCTAGCACATACTAGGTAAAAAGTGCTCGACCAGAGCTACAACCCCAAGCCCAAACACAGTTCTCTTGTAAGTACCATTATCTCACTCTTGCCTTAAATTTGATTAGATTCTCCCCTCCCATAATAAGACCAGGGAACATATATCTCAATGTAATCCATAAGGCTTTTCTAACAGACTTTTAAAAAGAAGAAATGAATGGCTTTCTCCCCCCACCAATAAAGGTTCCTCAGGGAGAAAGAAAAAGAGAGAATTTGTTTCAGAACTTCTACCATTTTGTTGTATGCTTTTGGAGAAAAAACCCAATGCCTTCACTGTTACCACAAATCCATTCCATTAGTAATGCGGGAACAGTGCGGGGAGGGGACATCATAAATACCAGAAGATATTTCAGAATACATTCTATTAGCAAGGCATTAGATTAGATATTATAAAGTTCCCATGTGGCTGATTCACAAAGAGAAAGGTTAAATAAAAGAGGAGGGGGAGCCAATTTCTGGCATTAACTTGATAATAATCATTTAAACAAACGATTGCACTAACAGAACCACAAGTCAAATGTAATAATTGTCAAAGATCCAAAAAAGCAGTTTCTAGATGGCAGCATAATACTCCTTTGAGATTACTGAAAAGTCTTGTTGATATCCTTTTTGAAGACTAAAATGAAGTTTCATATGCAATTTTCCCTTAAAAGTAACTATGATATAATTTTGACAAATAATTGGCACAACAAATCTACTGTTCCTAAAAATAACAAAAAAATTAAGAATGCTTTGCTGAGCCAGACATGGTGGCGCACACTTGTAATCCCAGTACTTGGGAGGCTGAGACCAGAAGATCCAGGTTCGAGGCCAGCCTCAGCTACTTAGTGAGGCCCTCCGCAACTTCGTGAGACCCTGTTTCAAAATACAGAATAAAAAATGACTGGGGGTATATTTTGGAGGTGGAATACCTCTGGGTTGAATCCTCAGTACTGCAAAAAAAAAAAAAAAAAAAAAAAACTGCTTTGCTGGTATGCTTTCCCATTTACTATTTCAATTTTGTAATATTAAGTACATGTTTCATTTTATCAAAGTGTTCAGGACACTTTTAACAATGGTAGTAACTAATATTTATTGAACACTTATATGCCAAACACCATTCTAAAATTTAATTCCTTCGAAAAATCCTATTTAATTGGGAGGCTGAGACAAGAGGATCGCAGGTTTGCAGCCAGCCTCAGCTACTTAGTGAGGCCCTCTGCAACTTAGTGAGACCCTGTTCCAAAATAAAGAATAAAAAATAGGGTTGGGGGTGTAGCTTGGAGGTAGAATGCCCCTGGGTTCAATCCCCAGTACCACCAAAAAAAAAAAAAAAAAAAAAAAATCCTATTTAAGAGCTATTATTGTCCTTTGTGTGTGCATATGGTCCTAGGGATTGAGCTCAGGGTATTTCACCTCTGAGCTATACCCCTGGCCCTTTTTAGTTTTTGTTTGAAAACAGGGTTTCACTAGGTTGCCAGAGCCTCACTAGTTGCTGAGGCTGGTTTTGAACCTATGATCCTCCTGTCTCAGCCTTCCAAGTACTGGGATTACAGGCATGCACCACCATGCCCAGCTCTTGCTTACTATCTAATGACAATCATAGTTAACAATAAATATTTGTTGAATAAATATAAAATAAGGATATTTCCATGTACCCCTTTATGGTCCCAGAAATTAATGTACTGACTTATCTACAATTTTTTAAAAGTCTCTGGTCAGGCGTGGTGGTACACACTTATAATCCTAGTACTTGGAAAGCTGAAACAGGAGGATCGCAGATTTCCTGTCAGCCTCAGAAACTTAGTGAAGCCCTCCACAACTTAATGAGACCTGTTTAAAGATTTTAAAAAATAAAATAAAATAGAGCTGAGGGTGTAGCTCAGAGGCAGAATGCCCCTGGGTTCAATCCCCAATACCAAGGGAAAAAGTCTTAGTAGCAAGGATTTCCATAGTCTGCTGCTGTTTTGTTTTTTTTTTGTGTGTGTGGTACTGAGGATTGAACTCAGCAGCATTCTACCTCCAAGCTACACCCCCAGTCCTATTTTTTATTCTTTATTTTGAAACCAAGTCTCACTAAGTTGCGGAGTGCCTCACTAGGTAGCTGAGGCTGGCCGCGAACCCGGATCCTCCGGTCTCAGCCTCCCAAATGCTGGGATTACAAGTGTGCGCCACCACGCCCAGCTCAGTCTGCTGCTGTTTTAACAACCACTCCTTAATTTAAAATTTTGATTGTTATGTTTAGAACTGTAAATAATACACCATAATTTAAAACATTCTATCTCAAAACAGCCAACTGTAGATGACTTTATCATTCCAATTTCACAGATTGGGGCTGGGAATGTAGCTTGGTGGTATACTACTTGTCTAGCATGCATGAAGTCCTAGAGTCATTCTCTAGCATCACAAAACAAAAACAACAACAACAAAAAATCAGACTCCTTTGTGCGTGTGTGCATTCGTGCATTACTGGGGATTAAACCTAGGGGCACTCTACCACTGAGCTACACCCTGCCCTTTTTATATATATATTTTTTATTCTGAAACAGGGTTTCACTAAGTTAGTTATCATGTGCTGGCTTCAAGCTTATGATCTTCCCATCTCAGTCTCCCAAGAACTAGGATTATTGGCATGTACCACCATGCCCAGTTTAAACTGTTTTTTAAACACAGGTGGTATATCTACCTGAACTCAACCTCTAAAAACTTGAAGAGCTAAAACCTTACCTCTACCAACGCATGTGTATCTATGTTTATAGCTGCACAGTTTACAATTGCCAAACTATGGAACCAGCCAAGATGTCCATCAACAGATGAATGGATTACAAAACTATGGGATATGTACACAATGGAATTTTACTCGACCATAAAGAAGAACAAAATCATGTTATTTGCAAGGAAATGGAAGGAACTGGAAAACATTTTGTTAAGCGAGATTAGTCAGTCACAAAAAGTTAAAAATAGAATGCGCTCCCTAATATGTGGAAGCTAGGGAGAAAATGGGACTTTAGAGGGACTCCAGATGAAGGAGAATCCTTAGGTGAACAAAGAATTTGACTTAATGGAAGGTGAAGGGGGTAGGGAGGACACCCTAATGAACATGACGTACTTTCTATGAACACATCAAAGACAATCACTAAACTGATCTTGAGAAGGAGGGAAGAGGAGGGAGTGGGGCGGGAATTGGGGAAGGGTTAAATGAGAAATGTGTGCATGGATGTCTTTACCTATACTAGCTTGTACCAAACAAAGATGTGTAATTACAGCGCACCAAGTAAAATAAATAAATAAATAAATATAAAAAAATAAAAATGAAAAAAAATAAAACCGTACTTCTTTTCTCTCAGAATTTCCCCTAAATCCAACCATCACATAGAAATAATCACTTTTGGAGGGCAAGATTTATATATGAAGAAGTACTGAGAGAAAAGTACAGAAATTTTCATTTTTGAGATTTTATACACACTTCCTGAAGGAAATATCAAGCTGGTTAACCTAGACCACTGTTTCCTAGGTTACCACCTCTCCTGACATTATATTCTAGCCTTAGCACTGAAATATTCATTAAAGAATGTGAAGTTTTATAACCACTAAGGAATCACCAAATTGTTAGACCTTCCAAATTTCTATGTAAGAATTTATTTAGCTTAAGGACAAAAAATAAAGGAAAAGGATGACAGTTGCTACCCTAGACAGCTCTGTTGGAGTTTATGAATGATTTACTCTTTGGGTGGCAGGACTTAAATGCAAATGAACACAGAGGAAACTGTCAGCTGCACCCGGAAGCAGCCAATAGCAGCACAGCTCCATCTTGGCTGTGCACCAGACTGCATTACAAACAGACGATACCATTGCTTCAACAGCATCCCTTCAGACAAGAGGTAGGTTTATGATCTTTTTTATTTAGTAGTCCATGTCCGTATGATACAACAGGAAAATATTTTACCATCAAAATCAACCAGAAAGCTTTGTTCCTATGACAGACGCAAAAAAGCTATGTATTAATTCCATTGCTTGGTAGAATTTTATTATGAAAAACGAAGACTGCCTTGCGCTATTTGACAAGCATCCTTACCATCTAAGCCTTAATGGAAAATTCATTACATTTTGTATGAACCTGATCTTTATCCAGACCTTAAGTAAACCACAAGCATTTGATGTTAACTGGTTACTTGCTAATTTCATTTTCTCAGAGCAATTTCATCCTAGCAGTTTGGTCTGTCTCAACAAAGGATTTTTCTTAAAGAAAAATCTAGACTAAAAGCAAATTTTGGACTAAAGCTTTCTGAATATATGTGCAAATTTTTCTGGCTGGTAAAAAGCAGTTGCTCATGAGAAAGTTTACTACATTTTAAAAAAATATGAGAAAATAGTTCAAAATTATTTTTTGACTTTGAGTACAGACACAGAAAATGCCAAGATTTTTATGTAAAAATTAAAAGACCATAAAATGTATTATATTATGTGTATTGTATCATACTCTAACCAGGGATTATTTGTAGAGCTTCAGATTTTCCTAACATTTTTATTAAAAAAAATTCCTCAAAATGACATTTATTTCACTGTAATATACAAGTCACAGTATTATTAAATGAAAATCTGTTTAGATAGCCTTTCATTTTTGCTAAGTCACAAAAATATATATTTATCACAGCATTAAAATATAATTTTGAAGTGATTCTTAACTTTATCATCAGAATAAATACAAAGCATTTTTGATAAACTATTTTAAAATAAAATTATATCTAAGATGAATTGGTTAAGGAAGGAGGGATTATTTTCATGGCTCAGAGTAACTCTTCACATCTATTAAAAATTAGCATTAGCTGAAGATCAAATTCCTAATTTTACAGTATCCAAGCATGAAAATATCATTATTTAGTAGATACTAGCACTCTAAGATACATGCTATATATACTGACCCAAAGATCCAACTTATGCCTTTTCTCTTGCTGCTAAATTCAGCTGTTCTTTAAAGGACTATGGGGTTTTCCTTTTGGAGTTTTTCCCATAATTTCTATTTCATAGTCAGTGTTCAGCTGGCAGGAGTAAAATAACCTTTGCAAACCCCAAAGGTTTCTATAATAAGATATTAGATCCCCTCAAGTTCCAAAGTTAATTACCTAGAAACCATTCCTGCTTACTATACAAAGTATGAGAGCCGAAAAAAAAGATTCCAGACAACACACTTTGCCAATAAAACAGTAAACTTATAACTTAAGTTTCAGTTAAATTGCAAACATCACCGCAGCCACCCCACATTGTTCAAACACTCACACTAGCCTATATTTTATTTGTAATGCATCCATAGTTAGCATAGATGGGTGCTCAGTACTGAACCAACCTAGAAGCATGGCTGATCTCAGAGCAGCAGAGCCTGAATATATTTAAAGGCTATTATGATTAACTGATCACATTTCAAAGTGCTACA
>PVLC010013713.1:0-22251 GCA_004027655.1 Graphiurus murinus
TTGAGCTGCTATAAACATAGATACACATGCATCGGTCTGATAATTTGGTTTCCATTCTGTTGGGTATATACCCAGTAGTGGTATTGCTGGGTCATATGGTAGGTTCACTCCCATTCGTCTGAGGATCCTCCAAACTGTTTTCCACAGTGGTTGCACAAGTTTGCAATCCCACCAACAATGTATTAGGGTTCCCACTTCTGATTCTTTAACCTTGAATACCAACATTTTTTGTGGTACTAGGATTGAACCCAGGGGAATTCTACTTCTGAGCCCTCCCGCCCCCCCCCAACTCTATTTTTATTTATTTTGAAAAAAGGGTCTCATTAAATTGTGGAGGACCTCACTAAGTTGCTGAAGGTGGCCAAAACCCTGAAATCCTCCTGTGTCAGCCTCCTAGGTACTGGGATTGCAGGCTTGTGCCACCACACCACACTTGACTAACAATTTAAACTCTCTATGCCTCAGTTCCTCAACAATAATCAATGAGAACAATCACATGTGTCTTACAGATTTGTCGTAAACACAATAGATTTGCATGTAATAGCTAGCTGCAATTATTGTTTTGACTCGTGTGTGTGTGTGTGTGTGTGTGTGTGTGTGTGTATGTAGTGCTGGGGATTGATCCTTGAGAATTTTTGCATGCTATTCAGTGCTTTACCACTGAGCTACACACTCAAAACCTTTGAATGACTTTTAAAAAAATTAAAATTTTCTAAATTGGACTATTCTGCACAACTTCAAAAAATGAAAATACATTACGTCTGGTGGTTTTGTCAAACATGCTGCCTTCGGGGTATGAAATTATATTAGGATTCTCCAGAGGAACAGAGCCAGTAGGAAGGGTACATATATGTACATATATGAATATACCGTATTATATGTAATTTGTATATTACATTATAAAAGAGATTCACTACAAAATACAATGTTATGTGACAATGAAAGCTGAGAAATCTCATGGCCTTCCATTTAGAAGCTGGAGATTCAGGGTGGTTTGAAGGCTTGAGAGCTGGTGGACTAATGGTAGAGATTACCAGTCCAAGACCAGAGTACTGCATCAGGAGCACTAAAGGCAGAACATGCTGTCCCAGCTCAGCTAAAGCAATTAGGCCTGGTGAATTCTTTCTCTGCTTTTTGGTTCTTTATATTCAGAACCTCAAGGAATCAGATGATACCCACCCACATCAAATAGGGTCATTCCCTTTATTCTGTTCACCAAATCAAATGCTAATTTCAGCCTGGTATGGTGGAGCACATCTGTAATCCCAGTACTTGGGAGGCTGAGACAGGAGAATAACAGGTTAAAGGACAGCATCAGTAATTGGAGGACCCTGTTTCAGAAACAAAACAAAACAACAAAAAAATACAAATAAAAAGGGCTCGTGGGTAAAGTTGGAGGTAGAATGCCCCCCGGTCCAATCTCCTGTTCCAAAAACAAACAAAAAATTCTAATCTCTTCTAAAAAACACCCTCGAAGACACACCCAGAAATAATGTTTTACCAATTATTTGGCCATCTCCTGTCCCAGATAAATCCATACATAAAATTAACCATCATAGGTATTTATCATGATCCCTTCTCTTTTATCTCCTTTTCTTTAGATGCATTTAAATGTTTAGAGTAAACTAAATATGATAGAGTGAATTTTAAGTATAAAGCAACAATGAAGTTTATATTAACTGAAAATTACCACCTTGTTCCAATGCTAATCTGTGGTAAGTCCTGATGATGTAAAATACATTTATAGGATTCCTGTAATTCCATGGGGCCTCTCAAGGATCTGACCTGCTCTCCTTCAAGGATTATGTCCTAGTCAGAATGCAAATTCCCAACCCCTGCTTGTAGCTTCCTGTAAGCCCTCTCCTACTGCATTTTAAAGCATACTGCTGTCTAATCACCAAGGGTTACATTCCAGAGTTTTTCTCTTCGTCCCAATTCTAATGCATCTTTACACCCCACCATAACTCAGGACTTGTAGACTTTCTTTCTTCCAATCTACGATCTCCTTCATTTCTTTACTTCTTTCTTTCCAAAGTTTAAAGTCCAGTAATTATAAGAACTTCTTTCCACTTAGCCTCGGCTCTCCTGCCTCACTAGCTCTGTGATTATTTAGCTGAACCTCAGCCCTGGTTATAGCTAACTTTCCATCTACTCTGTACCTATACCTGGAGCCATGCTGAATGGGATAAAAGGAAGTCCACACTTGGCTGACCATTCCTATAAATTCAAGATCCCTCTGATTGTCGGTGCAGTCTTTGATGTTTCCCAACAACCTCGCGATGCTTTACTTGTTCATTCAGACTCATACATGCCTAAAACATTGGTCCCTCATGTCTCTTTAAATCATCTTTTTTATTGGTGCATTATAATTATATGCTGGGGCCAGCCCTCGGAGGCATTGGGGTTGGGGTTCTGTAGACAGGTGGGGAATGAGACGAGGTCACGAGAATACACTCACACCCAATGCAGTGTTGAAGCACATCTGTTTTATTGTTTGTCAGTCATTGTTTTATACTATTTTTTTTTACAATGAGGCATATAGAACAGGAATTTTTAAAGACTTGTTTTTTCAAAGGTTATCCTCAACCAGTTAAAGTTACAACATGTATATAAAAATTCTTTTCCATTCGTTAAAGTCTTTACAATTTTGTTGAGCCCCCATTAAGCAGTGTTCTATCTTATCTCAGGTAGTTAGGGGGTTCCAGGTGGGACCAGGTAGTAGCTATTTAGATAAACTAGCAAAGCCTGTCTCTAGACTAATGCTTGTAAAAGGTTAATGCATTGGTTTGTCTCGAGGCCCTGCTTGTTTTCAGCTAAGAGATCAGTATCTGTCAGGCCACATGCTTCTAAGAAGTTTTCCTTTATAATTAATATGAAAGTAAAACCAAAAGCACCCCAAAATTTCCAGAATATAATAAAAGTGGGATATGCCATGCATTCCTTCTTTTGGAATCGTCTGCCTTGCAGGACTCCAGCAGACCAAGCCTTGCTCAAGATCCAGCTATTAAGATGTTGTGGCAATTATACATCATAGTGAGACACAGAGTGACAAACATATACATGCACACAGCATCTGTTCCATGCCCCGCATGGCTCCCATCCTGCTCCCCCCTCTCCTAGAGAGTCTTTACATAAATATAAGTAACTTAATGTGTGAACAAAGGATTATTTGAATAGTTTCCATCATCAGATCCCCCATCGCTTTCTCCCCTCCCTCCTCTCTTGCTTCCCCATCCCACTAGTGTGCCCCTCTCATATCTGAAGTCTTCTTTATCTCCCAGTTTCTCTCTAGCTTCCACATGTTGAGTGAAAGCATATGACCTTTAACTTTCTGTGACTAGCTATTCTCACTAAGCAGAATATTCTCAAGTTCCATCCATTTTCCTGTAAATGACATAATTGTGTTTTTTTTTATGCTGAGTAGAATTCCATTGTGTGTCTATAATTTCATAGTTTATTCATCTTTCAATGGATACCTATGCTGGTTCTATAGTTTGGCTATCATGACTCGAGCAGTTATAAACATGGAAATGCACGTGTCTATAAAGTAATATGACTTTTGAGAAAGATCCCTAAAGGTGGGATGGCTGAGTTATAAGGTTCTCCATCCCCACTCTTTTAAGGAACCTCCATACTGATCTCTTCGATGGCTGCATTACTTTGCAATCCCACCAACGGTGTGGAAGAGTTCCTATTTCCCCACATCCTCACCAGCATGCATTGTTGTTTGACTTCCTCATGATTGCCATTCTAACTGGGGTTAGATGGAATCTCAGTGTAGTTTTGATTTGCATCTCCCTGATTGCTAATGATGCTAAACATTTTTTCATGCATTTATTAAATCTTTAATTCCTCTTCTCTCAGATGGTGACTCAGTTTTCTCTTTCACTAAGAATGTGGAACAGGGTATTAACTCAGTAATCCCTATAAAGACAACATTTTCCTCTACTTGTGTATAATCATGTTAAGATAATCAATGTTTTGTTCTAACAATAGGATATACTCTTCTCTGTGCTTTTCACAAAGACCAACACTCCTTTTTGTGTACTTGATCCTATCTCCTTTTAATTACTCCAGAACTTGACTTCAGCAACTTCCCCTCTTTCCAGCAGTTAACCTCTTCTCCCATTTCTGGATCTCTCCAATCAGAACACACTCAATTGAATTTATGCAACCATAAAAAATTCTATTGACATTATTATTACCCCTAGTTTCCATCCAATTCCTTCCTGTTCTTCATTATAAACTACCACAAAAATACATTTTCAAAAGCTGTGTGTTCTTTTTTTATTCTTCCTTGAAAAATCTCCAAATGGGCTTTCCAAACCCATAAACTAGCTCTTGTCATGATTACCAATTATTTTCACTTTTCTGAAAAGTGAAAAAAATCAAAAATTCAGTTTTGAAGCTTCTTCTCTCTTTCCATGTGTCAGTCTTTGCCTCTCCCATTTCTTTCAAACCTTTCTTACATGACTTGAAGGCACGATCCTGTCTTGGACTTCCTCCTGCTTCTTTGGTCTTTACTTCTCTGTCTCCCCTTTCTTCTGAATCTCATTTCCCTGACTTCTTCCTGTTGGACCCATATGGGGCTCTATCTTCACATCCCTTAATTCATTTTTTGGTGGTACTGGGGATTGAACTCAGGGACATTCTACCTTTGAGTTACACCTCTCAGCCCTATTTTATTTATATTTTGAAACAGGGTCTTGCTAGATTTATGAGAGTCTCAGTACTTGCTGAGGCTGTCCTCAAACCTGCAAACCTCTCAACCTCCCACATACTGGGATTTCAAGGATGCAGCCCCACACCCAGCTCTCTTAATTCAATACAACCATCCTGGAGCCTATCTATTTCAACTATTGACTTTATATTCTGCACACATGGTGCTTCTACATTGTATGTCTTCAGATTCATTTCCTCACTATCTTCATTGAATCCTGCAGTATTTGAGATGTAAATTGATTTTCTACCATAGAATCCTCTCTTGAAATCCCTATCCTCTGTTTTTGGCCATTAAATCCTTTTGACAGTTCAGATGTTCAAGTCAAATTCTTGATTGCTCTTTTTTTTTCTCCCACATACCTATTGCATCATCAAATTCTATTGACTTCATCTTTAAAATATATTTAGACAGGCATGGTGGTTCAAGGAATTCAATACCAAATCTAAAAAAAAAAGTGAGGTTTACTAAAGAGAGTCATACTTTCCATTGATTGCTGTTCTTACTATGAAAAATAATCATTTTCACATGTTAGGTATCTATTTTGAGAAACTGTTTTCAAGATTATCTTTCCTGCAAGGAATGTGTAGTGATAGTATTTGTGATCAATAGTAAAAATAAACACAGCCTTCAAAAGTAATAACAGAACTAAAAAGGGAAGAGAGTCTGAAAATCTTCATTATGGATTAGCATATCTATTTCCTGAAATCTCTTTTTCGTAATGCACTTTTTCAAACCAAGACCAAAGTACTGTTTAAGGCTGAATCGTCACTGTTTTTAGTAATGGAAAGAGCAGAAACCTGGGCATATGACAATAACAATGAACACTGTCAAATAAGGCCCATCTACCTGAAAATTAGCATCGTAGACTGAAATTTTATGCATTTTGGACCTTCCTTGAGGAAAAAAAATCACCATCTGCTTCTACTCCTTCTTGCATGTTTCTTATGAATATGGAAAATAGGAGAATAGAGCTTCAGAAATCTGTAGGTCTTGCGTGGCTGCATTTGATGGAAAAATTAAGAGAAGATGAAGGTAAGGATATGATAGAAGACGAAAGGATATCTGCACATACGTCTTGCTTAGATGGCTATTTGATGCCATTTATTTATTCATTTATTTATTGCTATTAGGAATTGAACTTAAGGAAATTCTAGGTCTAAGTTAGTTACACCCCAGCACTATTTTTTTTTTAAATTTGAAAACAGGGTCTCGCTAAGTTTGCTAAGACTGACTTCGAATGTGTAGTACTTCTGTCTCAGTCTCCCAAGTCCTAGGATTACAGGTGTGTGCCACCACGCCTGGCTATTTGATACCTGTTATGCATATTGCTCTGGTCAAAGGTATAACCTGTGAAACTCTGATCATCATTTCCTTTTCCCTTCATTGTCTTCTGCCAATGCCCTGGACAAGATAAATCTCTTTCTCACGGGTCTTAATTTATACTTTTCCCAGTTACGAATTTTCATTGTTTTTTTTTTTTTTTTTCCTCTGATACTATTTTTACTTAGGACAAAAAATAAGTTCCAATGATCAATTCGATTTATTAATTTCAGTTTTATCCTGAAAATTATATATAAATCTAACACTAGTTCCTGATTTTATTTAATCTGTTAAGTGTATAGGGTGGTGCACAGTCTCCAAAGTTTTAATCAAACATAAATCTAGGGGCTGTTTTAAAGGAACTTTGTAGCTATAAATTCTCTAAAGATTTGGTTCCAAATCAGTGAGAGTATCTTGGATGAGCTTTACAAGGTCACATAGGAGGAGGCAATGATAGAGTGTGGAATTTTCCAGGACAGAGAGAGGGAGAGAGAGAGAGAGAGAGAGAGAGAGAGAGACAGAGAGAGAGAGAGAGAGAGAGAGAGAGAGGTGGAATCTGCCTCAACTGGGTCCATGACTACAGAGATCCAGTCTGCTCAGTCTCCTGTCTTTCTTTCTATTTCATAGACTTGAGACAAATATTAGATTTTTGAACTTACCTCTCACATTCATAATTGTGTCAGCCAGTTATTTTTATTTCTTTATTCTTTATCTCTTTCCGGTCCAATTTCTGCTTCTCTGGTTGAACCTTAAGCACAAATTATTGCTGAACTTTTAATAAAAATCACTTATATGGAAAGAAAACACATCCGTGAGTTAGAACTTAGAGTCTAAGCATCTATAAAAAGTTTTTAATGGATGTTTCCATTGAATTTCATCAAGACAAGGGCAAGTCATTTCATTTACATCTTATATAGGTTGTGATCTGTATGCATTATTGAGATTTTTTTAAAGGGTCTCTCAGAAGGAAATTATTCTCACCTCGCACTCAGGTCTGCAACATAAAGCAACCAACTCTATTTCCCTTCTAGTGCATGCTAAATACAATAGAACAGATGAAAATTAGTAAAAGTTCTTCAGGGAACACTTTCCCTACTGCTAGAGTGGATATTATTGACATTTTTCCCATTCCATAAGTCTATATATATTTCAGTTTTCAGATTAAGCATGTGCTAGTAAATTTTCTACAAATTATACATATATAGATAATAGATAATTTTATTATTCAATGCACTATCCATAAAAGATTTTTTTTCATAGAAAAAGATGAAAAAGTTTTGGGAAAGGGGTCGATACAACAGTGGTTTTCTGGCATGCATCATAATATCATGCAAAAGTAGATTTTGGCTGCTGAGATTTTTCTCACCTACAATTTCATGTTCCCAATATAGTATGTTTTTGGCCTCAACAATTTTCTGTCACTCAGGCTGGTACTCTTGTGGACCACGAGAATATCTCACATGCATGATTAATATTTTAATGAGCCTTTGACTCCAATCTTAGAAAATTGATTTATTCTTCCTGTTTCGTAATGGTATATATTGCCTAAAGAAATTTAACCCTGACTATTCTCATCTCAGACTTCTGTAAGATTGAGTGTTATAGTTTCATAAAGTAAATTATGTTACTACATCATAACTGCATCAAGTTCAGATTGTTATATATTAGGTTCTTGAAATAATGAGCACGTATACCCTGCAATGCACAGGGTACTTTGTCAGTGTATGAAGTTGAATATAATATTTTAACAATTGTCAAACAGTAGTTTTCTTTTGGGTTACTCCATATGTTATAAAACCTGCACTGCTTTTTTTTTTTTCTTTAAAGAAAAATGGATTGCCTTAATATGTGAAATACACTTGCCAATTATTCATTGTAATGATCCTCTAAAAACTAATAAACATTTTAAAATGATTACCTGTGGGAGAGGGCATACATGCTTTGCTAGCATGTGAATTAGTTATATAAAAATAGCAGTGCTATAATATGTCACAACAGCTATAGTTCTATTTAGAGTAATAAGTCTATGTCTGCATAACAAAATACCTGAGCAGAGACTGTCTGAAAGAAATATCGACTTATTTGTCCTATATAATACTTTGAAAGGGAGGAGTCCAGGGTTGATGTGGCAGTTCACCTATTTCCTCAGGTTCTTTGTATCTTTTCTCTTTGCTGTGCACTGTGAGTAGTATCCTGTCACTATATTTGTCAATTTATAAAAGCATGAGTTCTGTTCTTCATTTTCCAAGAAGAAGGAAAATTGTTTAAGTACATGTT
This sequence comes from Graphiurus murinus, assembly GCA_004027655.1. NCBI lineage: Eukaryota > Metazoa > Chordata > Mammalia > Rodentia > Gliridae > Graphiurus > Graphiurus murinus. Next base: position 8,321 of record PVLC010013713.1, read on the forward strand.
ATCAAGACTATTAGAAATAGACCTTGAAAATGATCAATGCTAAATTCCACCAGAGAATAAATGACCAACAAATGACATGGCAATAATCACCAGAATAACTATAAAACCATGTTTCAGAAAATATATGAAATGTTGAAAACTTTTGTCCAGATTAAAATGTATAAAAGTCATCTGGAGAAAAGTCTAGAAAATTGTGTGTACATAATAAATATTATGATAAAATATGTGATAAAATTATAATCCAAATAATTTTAACAACATATTGAAGTCAACTGAAGAGAAAAATTAACCATAAGAAGGACCAGTAGAAAGCATCCAACCAGAACAATGGAATTTTAAAGTAATGGAAATATAGGAAAAAGTTTAAGAACTTAATGAAATACCATGAAAAGATTAATAGTTGTATAATTGGTCCCAGAAAAGTAAGACACAAAGAATGAAGCAGAAAAATATGTATTTTAAAACAGTGCTATTCATAAACCAAACCTGTAACCAAATGTTCATCAATGCCAGGACAGAGAAAATTTATTACAATAAAATATCATCATGTAGTGAAGATGAATGAACAATTGCTGCAGTCACAAGGCTGAATCTCACAAACACAATGGTGAATGGATGAAGACATATATGCTAAATAAATCCATTGATAAGAAAACAAAGAAAATTCAAAGACTATCAACAGAATGATCATTAGCATTAGCAACCAAGATAATGGCTATTTTTGTGTGGCTGCCTCATGGGAGAAAGGGGAAAGAGCTGGAGTTTGGGATGTATTGATCACATTGTTTTTCCTTCATTTTATTTTTCTTGATCTGGGTGTGTATGAGTCATAATAGTATTTTTTCAGCAAACTTTGTTTATTCAATTAATTCTATTTTTTAAATTTTTTTTATTAGTGCATTGTAACCATACATCTTTGTGAGGTACAAGCAGGTAGAGGGATACATGCATATATCTCTCATTTAACCCTTCCCCAATTCCTGCCCCATTCCCACCCCCTCCCTCCTTCTCAAGTTCAGTGCAGTGATTGACTTTGATATGTTTATGAAAGTACATCATGTGCATTATGGTGTTTCCCTCCTCCCATCCCCTTCAGTTAAATCATCTTCTTTGCTCATCTAAGGTTTCTCCTTCTTAGTCTAGAGTCCCTCTTATAGCTCACTTTATCCCTAGCTTCTGCATATTAGGAAGGACATATGATTTTTTACTTTTTGTGACTGATTAATCTCACTTAACATAATGTTTTCCAGTTCCATCCATTTCTCTGTAAATGACAAGATTTTGTTCCTCTTTATGGCTGAGTAAAATTCCATTGTGTACATATCCCATAGTTTTGTAATCCATTCATCTGTTGATGGACATCTTGACTGGTTCCAGTTTGGCAATTTTGAATCGTGTGACTATAAACACAGATATCCATACATTAGTCTCATAGTTTGGTTTTCATTCTTTTGGGTAGATACCTAGAAGTGGTATTGCTGGATCATATGGTAGGTTCATTCCCATTCATCTGAGGATCCTCCATACTGTTTTCCAAAGTGGATGCACTAATTTGCAATCTCACCAACAATGTATTAGGGTTCCCACTTCTCCACACCCGTGCCAGCATTTGTTGTTGTTTGTGTTTTTGATGATTGCCATTCTAATTGGTGTTAGGTAAAATCTCAAGGTAGTTTTGATTTCATCTCTCTGATTGCTAATGATGTTGAACATTTTCTCATACATTTATTGGCCATTTGTATTTCTTCTTTTGTGAAGTGTCTATTTAGATTATTTGCTCATTTTTTGATTGGATATTTGTTTTCTTAACTGTGAGTTTCTTGAGTTCTCTCTATATTTTAGATATTAGTCCTCTATCAGAAGAGTAGATGGCAATTTTTTTCTCCCACTCTGTGGGCTCTCTGTTGAGGTTCTTGATAGTTTCCTTTGCTATACAGATGCTCTTCAGTTTAATGTAACCCCATATATTGATCTTCCTTTGAGTTGCTTGTGCCTTTGGGGTCTCATTGAGAAAGCTTTTACCTGTGCCTATGTGTTGAAATGTTGGACCTTTGCCTTCTTCAAGTAGCTGAAAGTTCTCTGTCCTGACTTCCAGGTCTTTGATCCATCTTGAATTAACTCTTGTGCAGGGTGAGAAAGTGTGGTTTATTTCCATTTTTCTGCATATGGGTAACCAGTTATGCCAACACCATTTGTTGAAGAGGCTATCTTTTTTCTAGTGTATGTTTTTGGCTCCTTTGTCAAAAATTAATTGACTGTAGTGTGTAGATTTGTTTCTGAGTCCTCTATTCTGCTCCATTGGTCTTTCTATTTTTGTGTCAATACCATGTTGTTTTTTATTACTGTGGCTTTGTAGTATTGTTTTGAAGTCAGGTATTATGATACCTTCTGCATGAATTTAAGGTCTGATTTTTCTATATCTGTGAGGAGTGACTTTGACAATTTAATGGGTATCACATTGGATCTGTAGATCAATTTTGGGAGAATGGCTATTTTTATTATATTTATTCTGCCTATCCAAGAGCATGGAAGATCTTTTCATCTTCTAATATCTTCTTCAATTTCTTTTTTCAACTTTTTATAATTTTCCTCCTTGGTTAGGTTTATCTCTAAGTATTTTACTTTTGGGGGTACTATTGTGAGTGGAATTGTTTTCTGAATTTCTTTTTCAACAGATTTACAGTTGGCATACAGGAAAACTTCTGATTTTTTAAGATTGGTTTTGTATCCAGACCCTTTGCTGAATTTTTCATCAGTTCTCTAAGCCTTTTGATAGAATTTGTTGGATCTTCTAAGTATAGTATGTCATATGAAAAAAGGGATAATTTTAGTTCTTCTTTTCCTATTTGTACACCTTTGATTTCCTTCTCTTGCCTTATTGTTCTGGCTAGTCTCAAGGACTATATTGAATAGAAGTGGTGATAATAGACATCATTGTCTTATTCCTCTTTTTAATGGGAACTTTTGCAGTTTTTCACCATTTAATATAATGTTGGCTGTGGGCCTATTGTATATTGCCTTTATGATGTGGAGTTATGTTCCTTCTGTTCAGATTCTCTGCAGTGCTTTTAATATGATTGGGTGTTGGATTTTATCAAATGTTTTTTCAGCATCTATTGAAATGATCATGTAATTTTTTTTCTTTGATTCTGTTTATGTGATGAATTGCATGTATTGTTTTTCATATACTGAACCAGCCTTGCATCCCTGGGATGAACCCAACTTGGTCATCGTGTATAATTTTCTTGATGTGGTTTTGAATGTGAATTTCTAGTATTTTGTTTAGCAGTTTTGCATCTTAGTGCATCAGCACTATATTGCTGATGAACAGTATTATTTTTTGTGGCCTCAGACAAATTCTTTAACATCTCTTAGCCTCAATTTAATCATTAAAACAATAATACTTTTCTGTGGCATGAATTTTTGTGCAGGTTCCCCTTCCACAGTAGCAAAATTTACACTGTGTCGTGGATGACAGTGTACCTCTTTTTTAAAATAAGCATACAAGCCAGGCATGGTGGAGTATGTCTATAATCCCTGTACTTGGGAGGCTGTGACAAGAGGATCACAGGTTTACAACCAGCCTTAGCAACTTAGTGAGATCCTATTTAAAAATAAAAAAAAATGAAATAAAATAGGATGAGGTTGTGTCTTAGGAGTATTCCCACCCCATTACCATAAATAGATAAATAGATTAATAAATAAATAAGTAAATAAATAAAAACAAAAACTTTTTCATTGCAAATCACTATAATATTTTTTATTTATTGTTTATACCAGTACCTATAACTATGCTAAATTCTGAGATACTAATACGAGAATTAATGGCTTTTTCTTGCAAAGGTTTTGCAACTTCTTAGAGGAAATAAGAAAAACAGTGTATCTCAGAGATTTGCCACTCATAGAAAGTAAAAAATCTGATGCTCTCCCTAATGTGCTGAAAGTAGGGAGAAAGGGGTTATAGGAGGCATAGGAGGGACTCTAGACAAGAAGGAGAAACCTTAGATGAGTAAAGAAGGCAACCTAATTGAAGGTGATGGGAAGGCAAGAGAGGGAAACACCCTAATGCACATGATGTACGTTCATAAATATATCAACATATCAAAGTCAGTCACTAAGCTAAACATGAGAAGGAGAAATGGGGAGGGAATTGGGGAAGGATTAAATGAGTGTTGTGTGCATGTATGCCTCTACTATCTTACACCTCATCAAGATGTATGATTACAATGCACCAATAAATTAAAAAAAGAAAAATATATATGCTCCACGACAACAGGAGTCTAGCTTTTCTTCTTTATTACTTCCATGACTTATCATGAAAATGTTTATCATACTGAGTAGCAATCAACAAATCTTCCTGGAGTGAATAGATGGACAGGTTTGTGAATGCAAGGTGGTATGACAGAAGACCCCACCTAGGATGCTGGGAAAATGAAGGAAATGATGTGCACCTTTATCTGGAAGGGATAGAAGATCCTACATTTGAGGGAAATTTTGCTTTAAGACATAAATGATACCTATGTGTTCATCTTCCTGGCTTGGTGGGAGAGAACATAATCTGAACTAGGCATGGTGAATAAGCCCATACTCCCAAGACTTGGGAGGCTGAGACAGGAGGATTACAGTTTCAAGGCCAGTCTCAACTTAACTAGACCCTCAGCATAGTGAGACCTTGTTTCAAAAATAAAATAACTCTGGGGGTGTAGCTCAAAGGTAGAATGCCCCTGGGTTCAATTCCCAGCACCAAATTATAACAAATAATAATAATAATAATAATAAATAAAAATAAAGTTTACTCAAGCTGAGGGGAACATACAGACTCTTGGGTCACTTTTTTTCTTGTCACTTTATCTTCCTACTCAGCTTTTTTTATAATTTTTTTCTTTTCTTGACTTTTTTTCCCCTCTATGGACCATAAGATTCATAATGGCAGCAATTTCATTTATGGAGTTAAGAACCATATCCCCAGGACCCAGATCTATTTCTGGTGTACATTAGGTAAATATTTAATAATTTGTGAAATTAATTAACAATGATACCAGACAATCACCTTATTATAAAAGCATAATGAGTTGGGAAAACATGCAACACTAAGGTAATATGCCCTGTATATTAGAACGTACTTAAACTTAATTACAATTTTGGGGTTAAGAAAATTAACAAAGGTGTTCGGCTGTTACATTCCCACCATCTGTACTTACAGATGAAACCCAGAAGCTAGTGCCAGTATTTCAAACTAAACTGCTCCTTTGCTTCAGTGTCTCTCCATTATAGGGTTTCAAAAAGATTATGATAATACCAGTCTTTGAAACAATCTGGAGGGAAAAGTGAGAATGAGAAGAATTTTTGTCATGGCCCAGGGTCTCTTCTAAAGCAGGGCCCTAGGCAAAGGCTCCTGTTAGTGCATTGTTGCAGGTAGCACGCTCAGAGAAGCAGAAGAGTGATCTGTGAGGGGCTGATACCTTAGTCTGGCCAGCTGTCTTCAAGGAGATACTAGGAGGTGACTACATCTCTGAGCCATATCTTCAGGGAGAGAAAGGGAGAAGAGCTTTTCTACCAAGCTTCTCTGGCATGGCGGACTTGAGCCCTGAAGAGGTTAGCTTGTCAATCACCAGGGAGGAAGAAATATAAATGAGGATTCCCACGCTAGGCCCCTGTAAACAAAGACACAACGCTTTATTGAGACTCTGTATTCATTTGAGTAATGGGAGGAGGGGACACCCTAATGCACATGATGTACATTCACAAATCTATCAAAGTCAATCACTAAACTGAACTCGAAAAGGAGGGAGGGAGAGGGAGTGGGGAGGGAATTGGGGAAGGGGTTAAATGAGAAATGTACGCATGTATGTCTTTATCAGCTTGTACCTAACAAAGATGTGCGATTACAATGCACCAATTAATAAATAAATTTTAAAAAAGGAGGTAGCCAGGATACTGAAAAAAAAAATCACTGCTTCCTCTAAGAGACAAAAGGGGGACTATGTGATTAAACTGACATCAAGTAATTATTGCAGACAGGGCCACATTGAGGAATTGTTGCTTCCTTTGTGAGACCAGCAGCAGCTACTATGGTAAACCCCGGCTTTCTATGGGAAAGAGACCACCATGTGAAACAGACCTGACTTATTTTTATCTTTCGTCCTTTGCCCATAGGTGTGTGTTTAAAAAGAACTAGTAGAGCCAGGTGTGGTGGCGCACGCTTGTAATCCCAGCATTTGGGAGGCTGAGACCAGAGGATCCGGGTTCGCACCCAGCCTCAGCTACCTAGTGAGGCATTCCGCACCTTAGTGAGACCCTGCTTCAAAATAAAGAATAAAAAATAGGGCTGAGGGTGTAGCTCGGAGGTAGAATGCCCCTGAGTTCAATCCCCAGTACCACAATAAATAAATAAATAAATAAATAAGTTAATTAATTAATTAATTAATTAAAAAAAGAACTAGCAGGCCTGGTATGGAGGCATATGCCTGCAATCTCAGTACTTGGGAGCTTGAAACAGGAGAATAGCAGATTCAAGGCCAGCCTCAGCAACTTAGTGAGACCCTATTTCAAAATTAAATAAACAGATAAACAAATAAATAAATAAATATGATTGTGTGGTGTACCTCAGTTAGAAGACCCCTGGGTGCCATCCCCACAATCACACATGCACATGTTCTCTCTCTCTCTCTCTCTCTCTCTCTCTCTCTCTCTCTCTCTCACACACACACACACACACACACACACACACACACATACAGATGTGACAGGTATATGAACCACCTTATCACCCAGTTAGTCCATGATTTTTCAGTTTTCTTGCGTGCGCACGTGTGCGTGTGCGTGTGCGTGTGCGTGTGTGTGTTTTGCTTGGCAAGGAACCCAGGTGCTTTGTTACATCTGAGCTACAACTCCAGCCCTATTTTACTTTTATTTGGAAACAGGGTCTTGCTAAGTTGCTGAGCGCCTCCTTAAGTTGCTGAAGCTGGCATCTAACCCACTGAAAGCCTCCTCGATACTGGGATTATAGGTGTGCACCACCACACCCAGATTTATGGCCTATTTTTTATAAACAATTTCAGTTTGCCTGTAGGTACTCTTCTCTTGTTGTATTTGGTAATGTTCAGAATTGATCATCACAATGAAGTCCCATGGTCTTTTACTTAGACTCTATTCAAGCCAAATAGAAAACTAAAAGTTGTGGTGTTGTGGTGTGTGTGTGTAAGTAATAAGAAACTAGTCTTCTGACACAGAGCAGTGTGACCTTGCTTCTCAACCTTAGATGTCTATAATACAAGGTTCTTATAGTCCTTATAGGCATTTGTCATAGAATCATCCCTGCATCCTTAGCAAGATGGATAGCACTGATATTATTCAGACCTGCTTGGTCACATGGCCAAAGGGAAAGGGTGGCTTATGCTGCAGCCCCTTTTTGCTCTAAACCCCACTCAAGATGACTGGCCTTCTAATTCAAGGAATCCCCATCAAGTGATTTATCTTTTTCTTATGTAGGGGATGAGAGACACAATATTTTGTCCTCTGTCTTAGTGGAGATGGTTTAGGAAGGTTCCAAGTTGCTGGGCTCCTAATTCTGTATCGGTGTGTAAGCTTCAGATCATTTTTCTTATTTTCCTATCACCTTTAACATGTATGGAAATTACTAAGGCATCTAGAGATCTTATTATTTCCTATTCACTCTGCCCAAGTAGTCCGCTCTCTTTAATACAGCAAGACACAGTGGTGTTATAAGGAAAGTCAAAGTGAGCAAGATCCCTGCAGATGGCTTGACAATAGAAAGCAGCATTTTTTTCTTTTGTGGTACTAGAGATGGAATCCAGTCTAGCCCACTAGACAAGTGGGACTAGTCTTTGTTGCTTTTGCCAGAATATTTACTCATGTCTGCATGAGGGTCCCTTGTCAATTAATTTACCTCTATTTAGTTTTATTCGATCCTCATCATCATCCAACTCTATGAATATAAATTTTCATATAATAGATGTACATTATATGCACATTTCTTCCAAAGTTGAGGCTGAGATTCCTACAAGTGCTGAGCTGTAGTTAGACTCTAGTGATTGACGTAGAAGCAGTATCATTGTTCCTCTCCAGAATGATGCTCACTTGTACCTTATCACAATTAATCATAAGTGAAATGTTAGTAATTATGATGCTAGAAATGATGTTCGTACTAACCAGGTTTTTTGGCAAATTTCAAAAGTTCATCCCAATTACATGTTTTCTGAAGTAACTCTTGTTACTAAACTTCTAGGAATACTAGAAAAATGAGCTGAATGTGAAAGTTTGGGGGCCATCAACACTTTTTACTATGCAGAATCCAAGGGATGAGGATGAGAAAGAAGTTGAGGCAATGGAAAGGAGAGATAAGACACAAGAAAGTGTATTAATAAATATCATTAAAAATGTAGTTTTCTGTCTGGATGGAAGTCTTGAAAGAGCCCAAGTGAAGCTATTAAATCTTGAATTGAACTGAACAGATACTTCTCAAAAGAAGAAACACAAATAGGCAATAAATATATGAAAAAATAATATAATTAGCAATCAGGGAAATGAAAATCAAAATGACACCAAGGTTTAGTTAGAATGACAATTATCAAGAATACAAACAATAATATATACTGGCAAGGATATGGGGAAATAGAAACTCACACACTGTTGGTGAGACTCTAAATTAGTACAATCACAATGGAGACCAATATAGTGGTTCCTCAAATATCAGGAATAGAACTACCATATGACCCAGCTTTCACCACCTCTCATTATTTTCCAAAATAATTAGTCAGAAAACTATAGTGATGTGTATATATTTATGTATATAGCCATCCAATAATATCCAAATTAGAAAAGTAACCTAGGTGTTCATCAACAGGTGAATGGATATGCAAAATATCTATACATACAATGGAGTGCTAATCACTCACAAAAAGAACGAAATTATAAATTTTGCAAGAAAATGGACAGAACTAGAGAATATTATGCTAACTGAAGTCAGCCAGTCACAAAAAGTCAAGGGTCCTGTCTTTTCTCTCATATGTGGCAAGCTAGAAAGAAAATAAAATACAAAAGTGATTTAGGATAAGCGAGGAAAGATATCAGTAGAATAGTGAAAGAAGATTGAGGGAAAGACTTGGGGAGGGGAAAAAGATTTGATGAAGAAAACAGTTCACAAAATGTTATGTCCATATTTGAAGACATCACAATCATTCTTCCTAACATATATGGGTGGAGGGGGGAGTGGGTGGAATCTATAAGGAACCACACCAGTGCTCTGTGCATGTATGTTTGTATTACATTGGACCTCACCGTGATGTATAATTACAGTGCACCAATAAAATGATATTAAAATAATACAAAATAAACTCAGCAATATTCTTCCTTTGTATATTTTACTCTCTGCCTAGAAGGGAAGTACAGACATTAGCTGGAGTGAATATGCAAATTTTTATAATAGTTATTTTATGCAATTTAATATACAAAACAGCAAAAGATGTGTAGTAATAATTAAAATCAATTATCTGCAGGGTAACATCTTTGTTCTCAATCTAAGAGACTTTAAATAATAGAAAAATAGCATTCAAAATATATCAGATAACATCAACTTCTCATAATAATGGTATCTGCTAACGTAGAATATACAAATAATAATATTTTTTCCAGTTGAGCAATTATACTGTTAGTTAATATTATTTACTGAGAACACACTAAGATGTGATTTTGTGGAACAGAGAAAGCCTTAAAATAATTAAAGTGAAGATTTGGAAATGATAAACACATAGAAACTTATGGAATATGGCAATGGGGTACAAATGATACAGTACTTCTAATCTTAGCAACTGCAATCATACCCCAATTAAATACAATCAAAATGTTTATGGATGAAATACAAATGACTTTCAAATTTTAAATTCAAAACCATGATTTCAGTTCTAAGGCAAATTTCTCTGCAGGTCTGAGAGCAACTTACCAGAGGCTTAAGTCTTTTGCACATTCAAGGAGACTGAATCATGTCCTTTAATTTGCTGAACCAATATAACCTTGAGACTTCATTTCTTCTCTTTCTGTGTATCTTTTCAGTATGAAGGAAGAGATAAAAGTTTACATCTAAGTCTTTAACTGCAACTTTTCCCACTAGGTTTAACACAATATCCATCAATCACACGCCAAAAGCACTTTATAAGGTGACTGAAGAAAAGAAACTAGTCTCTGAATTATTTAGTTCCCGTCACTCTGCATCTGACAGTATCTTTATATTCCCCCACATTTTATAATTTGTGAATATAAAGCTAACTTTGTTCTCGATATTGGAGGATGAAAGGCCAGTAGGAATATCTGCTTCCCACACAATTGTGTTGGGAACTAAAGCAAGGCACAGAAGAATGTCTTGTTTCTCATTCCTACGGTTTTACTTAGATGTGTTGCACTCTGTCAAGCAATTCGTTCTCATCTTAAAACTCTGATGCTTATTCATAGAATAAATATTTGAAAAAAAATAATGGTCAGGTTTCCAATCCCTGTGATAATGTTCTCTTGCACTTTAGAATATCAACAGCATCAGATGGAGCCTAAAGCGGGGCAGTGTGGTTCCAATAACAACTGCTGAGCTGGGACCCCCTTCCAGTTGTTTTTTCTCCACAGGAAGCTCTATTGATGGATGGCTAAACTTTCTACACACTCTCCTCCTTTAGAATGTCTCCAGCCTGGAAACACACATCCTAGGAGTCTATGTAGAACCATCCCACAAGTGCAAATCAGTATTTCAAGATTTATTTATTTATTTATTTATTTATTTATTTATTTATTTATTCTTTAGTATTGCTGAGGTTGAATGCAGGGACATTCTGTCTCTCAGCCATACTTCCTATATATATATATATATATATAATTTATATTTTATTTATATATATTTTATTTATATTTATATTGATATATTATATATATTTATTTATATTATATAATATATATATTTTAAAACAGGGTCTCCCTAAGTTTCTGAGACAAGCCTTGAACCTGCCATCCTCTTTCTTAGCCTTTCATGAACAGGTTTTATGGGCATGCGCCTCCACACCCATCAAGCAGTGTTTACTATAAGGTTTTAATTTTAAAAATTAGTTATTGTATTAGTGATTCCAATCATACATCATATTGAGGTTCCATGTGATCCGAAAGCATACATACACACAGCTATTGGTGTGTTTTTTTCCACATCCACCTGGCCTCCATGTTCTCTCCCAACACAAGTTAGTGAAATTGGCAGTGATACCTTCACATACTGCCATCCTGTTATTCGAACAGTTTCTTCCTTCAATCTTCCTTCCTCATATTTCTAATTCCTTTCTTCCCTCTCCTTCTATTACCCTAAGATCGACCTCTCTCTCTCTCTCTCTCTCTCTCTCTCTCTCTCTCTCTCTCTCTCTCTCTCTCTCTCTCTCTCTTTCTCTCTGCATTATTAAAAGTTCTTCTGTTTCCTATTTTCTTTCTAGCTTCCATATATAAGAAAAACATACAACCTTACACTTTCTGAGACTGGTTGATCTCACTTAGTATAATATTCTCCAGATCCATCCATTTTTCTGCAAATGACAAAATTATGTTTTCTTTATGGCTGAGTAATATTCCTTTGTGTCTGTACTCCACATTTTCTCTATCCATTCATCCATGCAGGTGAAAATCGTGACTGTGAGCTTTTATATATTTTAATTTAATCAGTTCCATTATGACAGAAAATAAAATAGTTAAAAGCATTATGGAAAAAAAAGATGTGTTGCATTGACAGGAGTAAATGCTTTGATCTCCAAAACTGAAAATTCTTAAATTGCCATTTCACATCAGAAGAGTAAACTTTAATCATAATACCTCTTAAGATCTCTGCGATAGCAAGACAATAGACATGTTTTGAATTTATATATATATAAATATATATATATATATATGTATTTGCAGTACTGAGGATTGAACCCAGGGGAATTCTACCTCTGAGCTACACCCCCAGTCCTATTTTTTATTCTTTATTTCACGGAATGCCTCACTGAGTAGTGGAGGCTGGCCGCAAACTTGGATCCTCCTGTCTCAGCCTCCCGAGTAGTGGGATTACAAACATGCACTACCTCACCCGGCTAATATATTAATATTTTAACAAATATGAGTTAATATATGAATGTGTCTAATGCTACTGTTAGAACAAAGCACTTCTGCAGTAAAATTGAACACGGGCCTAACTTTATTTTCTTTAATTCTACCCAGTGAAGTTCAGCCATCAGAGAACTATTTGATCTAAAATCCCTAATTCAGATTATTGAAGATACCTCTTTCTTTTTCATAAGCTATCTAAGAGGTGCAGCTGCCAAGACAGAATCATTTCCCATCTTAAATGGCTTATTGCCAAACAAGCTACCCAATTTCATAACTCATCAAAATGCCACACTCTGAAGAGATGTTTCGTGTTCTTTGATAGGGAAATTGGGGCCTAAATATACCAGCATTGACAGACTCCCCACCCCTTCATCTTTTTCTTTTGCAGAAGAAAATCCCAATAAGAAGGACCTGGAAACATTACTAGAAAATTATAAAAGCACTGTAAAATAAGTTAATATTGCTTTTTTTTCCCTTTTAGGCATTATAAATAAAGTTATTTGTTTTATGGAAGCACGGAGGTAGAAATATTAATTATATTCTTGGTAGTGAAGAAAGATATCCCACCTATTCCTGAAAGATAAATAAGTAAGAAATAGATCCAAGATTCTTTGTTTGTTTTGATTTGATTTTGTCTAGCAAATACATGGTAGAGAAAAACCTGGCAATATGTCCTTCTTCTCTAAAATAGTTATGAAATAAACTGCCACTTGCAGAAACAAAAACCATAAACTCCCTTGAGCATGCAAAATATAATTTTTTTCCAGATTTTGGTCATTTTCAGCTTTGCAGTCTTGCTCTAAATAGCAAGCACAGCATGTGTTTCACAGTGTTAACATTCTAAACTGCACACTTCCAAATCAGATTAGAGTTACACATGGTAAGATGGTTTTAGCAATTGGAAAATTCTTTGGCTTGAAATTTCTTCTAGCACTGAACATGTTGGTGAACAAAATGAAAATTAAACCTTTGTTTTACTCGGTAAAGGAGCAAAAACACCAAATTAGCACTTGGGTATTTTGGAGTATAATCTGACTGTCTTAATTAGCTAGAACTACCCTTTCTGCCAAACTCTGTTTTTAATCTTCTGGATAGATTTTGTACATACAATTTTGGAAAGAATACCAGTGTAATTTCTAATTCTATTTTTATTTTCCACTTTTGTGATGTGCCAAATAAATATCCTACTAAGTATTTACCTTATAGTATATGAAATAGTATATAATAGTATGTAAATACACATATTATACAGCTAAAGTATGTGTCTAACTCTCTATGAGTGTGTCTCATAAGTGGGTAAGCAGGAGGCTGTTTGAAACTAATAGCTAATCTCATTGCCCATCAAGAAATGTTTTTAGTATTTCAGAGTAAATGCCCAAATTGCTAAGTAAAATAATAGAAATACTCTTCAGTGTAAAGCTATTGATTTTGAATAAAGTTTGAGGAATTTGATTTACAAAGTTCAGAGTGTGCATGGGTTCAGAGAGTAATTCATGCACTCGGTGCTTAGAGCATTGCCCCAACTCCATCCCACACGGTGGTCCATGACTCTTCCCCTCATAGATGCATCTAGCTGGATAGATTTCCAGTAAATTCAAATGACTATTTAGCTAAATGTAGATAGTAAGATGACCTTTCCAAATAAAACAGAGGAGGAATAAATGAATTTGATATCCAGATTATATGAATCAGTGATACTGGTGTTGTTAAATCTATTACAAATATTTATTAAGTTTGAGATAAATGAAGGAAGGGCAACTGCTGAGGGATTTTGTTTGCTGTTGTTTTTAGATGGTTTATTTATC
>PVLC010013713.1:22351-41077 GCA_004027655.1 Graphiurus murinus
GGTACTGGGGATTGAACTCAGGGGCATTCTACCTCCGAGCTACACCCCCAGCCCTATTTTTTATTCTTTATTTTGAAACCGAGTCTCACTAAGTTGCGGAGTGCCTCACTAGGTAGCTGAGGCTGGCCGCGAACCCGGATCCTCCGGTCTCAGCCTCCCGAATGCTGGGATTACAAGCGTGCGCCACCATGCCCGGCTATTTATCTCTTTCTTATTGAACTACAAATGATTTTATGGCAGGGAGAGTATTTGTCTCATTTTTTAAATCTCTAATGCCTAGCACAGTGTCTGAGGTGTGAGAGAATTTTGAATGATTTTTTAAATTTAATGTGCTTTTATTAGTACATTATATTCTCTCATCGTAATTTAAACCATGTTGGCAATGACATGCATGCACACAGCGCTTGGTGCCCCCATTTGCCCCTTCCCAATACAGAGTATTGAGATTGACTTTGCCATATTTACATTTATACACATAGTTGATGGTAGTATTTACATTAATGAACCTTGGACTTTTTTCTCCTCTTCTCTTAGACCTCCCCTGGCTCCACTGAGATCTCTACTGCAATATCTGGAGTCCCTCTGGTATCCTGATTGCTCCCTAGCTTGTGCATATTATAGAAAACATATGAACTTTAACTTTATGTGACTGGCTAATCTCATTTAACATAATGTTCTACAGTCTCTTCCACTTTCTTGCAAATGACACAATTTTGTTTTTCTTTATTGCTGTGTAGAATTCTATTGGGTATATTTCCCATAATTTTGTGATCCATTCATTTGTTGATGGACAGATGAGTTGGATCCTGGGTTGATTCCATAATTTGGCTATTATGAATTGTGCTGCTATGAACATGGCTATGCCTATATTACTGTAGTTCTCTGGTTGCAACCTCTTTGGTAAGATACCCAGGTGTGATATAGCCGAATCATATGGTGGGTCCATTATCAGTTTTCTAAGGAATCTCCACACTGATCTCCACAGTGGCTGAACTAGTTTGCAATTGCACCAATAGTGTAGAAGCATTTCTATTTCCCCATAGTCTCACCAACATTTATTGTTTGTTTGTTTGTTTTTTACTTCTTTATGTTTGCAGTTTTGATTGGGGTTAGATGGAATCTCAGTGTAGTTTTAATTTGCATCTCCCTGATTACTAATTGAATGAATTAGTTTTATAATACAAATTGCTTTGAGCATGGAAGAAGAAATTATATATGTATATATGAAGAAATTATATATACACAATACAATACACATATTATAAATTATATATATATATACAAATTATATATAATAGAATAAACTTTGCCACTTGAATGGGCATATAAATAGGAAATATTGAGTATTACAAACAATTTTAGATTAGCGAATTCATTTGTTCCATTTATTTAAACTCTAGTTCCTAGTATAGTATCTGACATACAATAGAAATGAATAAATTTTATCTATAAGTAAAATATATTTTATGTATTGACCATAAACTATTTCACATGAATGGATACATGCATAGTAAATACTAAATATTTTCCCTCTGTGTTTAGGCATTTGGGGGAGGGATTAAACTTTTTTTTAATAGAACCTGTACTGCATTCATTTACAAAATTGTCTTTTCTGCATACCGTTTTATTTTTCTGTAAAATAATAATCTGGACATAAACATCAGAAACTATTTAAATAGACACTTTAGTATTCTGTAATAGAAATCATTCAATATAAAGTGTTTCTTATTGTGTTATGAGGCTTGCTTCATTATAGAGATTCTTCATCTATGAATGAGCATAGTGAGTTCTTTGCCTCTGCCGCATCTGAGATATGACCAAATTTATACTCACCACCTTTGTGGCTATTTGAACAACAACAACAAAAAATCTATGGCAGGCAAGGACTTTAGAAGCTATAATTCTCGTTCTTGAAACAAGTAAAACAAGAACAATGAACAGATCTTCTTGAACCTCTCAGGTTCAAGGGGAAACACCAAGAATAATACAAAATAATTATATCTAGGCATATCATATTGAGATTAAAGAAAACCAAAGACAAAGAAGAAATCTTAAATGAAGTTGAAATGGGGCATGAGGGGAGTCTCATTTGTAGAACAAGGTCATATGAAAATATCAGATTTCTCATCATAATACACAGGATCAAAAAGAGTAAAATAAATATTTAATATGTTGAATGACAAAACATTTAGAATTCTATATTCAGAAAACTACTCCTTTAAAATGATGAAAATGAGAAGTAAATAGCAACCAAAGCTGAAGCAATTGATTCCAGTAAAGTTGTCTAGTAAAACATGTTAAAAGCTCATTGAGAATGCAAATGACAAAGATAAAAAGTTAAGTCTAAAGAACAAAACACATTGAAGAAAGAGTAAATCACACCGTAATAAAACCATTTATTTTTTACTATTCTTAATTGATCTAAATTATATCTATTTGAAAAAGCAAATACTAAAGTAGCATTAAGAATATTTTATAATAGTAT
The DNA here is from genome assembly GCA_004027655.1 of Graphiurus murinus. NCBI lineage: Eukaryota > Metazoa > Chordata > Mammalia > Rodentia > Gliridae > Graphiurus > Graphiurus murinus. Next base: position 24,837 of record PVLC010013713.1, read on the forward strand.
AGCATATGAATAATAGAAGTGAATTAGAGTATTACTGTGAAATGTGACTGAAAAATTAAGTTAGGTACGTGTAAATGCATATTGTAAACTCTAGGGACTACTGTGTTAGATTGTTATAAAACTATAGTTGATGAGCTACTTAAAGAGATAAACAAAATCCTGTAAAATGTTTACAAGAGATAACAGAAAAGATGAGCCATTTGAGAAGGTCATGCTGGAGCTTGCTGCTAAGGGAAGCAGATGATATTAGCACCCAGCCTTAAAAAAAGAATGAAATTATATAATTTTGAGAAAAATGGATGAAACTGCGAGCATCATGTTAAGCAAAATCATTGAGACTCAGAAAATAAAGGGTAATGTGTTTTCTCTCATATGTGGAAGCTACAATGAAAAAGGTGGGAAGTGTATTCTATAAAAAATAGAAGGAGGGAAATTAGGCAGAGAAAAGGGCTCTGGGGCAGGGCACTGGGAAGTGCTGGGAATTGAAAGTGATCAGATTATATTATATGAATGTATCAAGGTGCCACAAAAGGGACTCACTACTTTGTATAATTATCATGCACTAATTTAAAAAAAGAAACAATTGCAATGAATATTAAACATTGAAAAATATGGTATAATCACTTCCAATCTGAAAGGCCTATACATACTTTTAAAAAATTTGTCAGAGTGGATTAAACAAAAATACCCAACTAGGTGTTGTATACAAGAGACCCAACTTAGATATAGAGACCAAATTATGTTAAAGTGTGGAGAAATATATGCCAACCTGTCTTTGTTTGACTGCTATAAGAAAATACTATAGACTTGGTGACATAAACAATAGATATTTCTTTTTTCACAACCCAGGAGGCTGGAAAGTCTAAGACTAAAGTGCTGTTTTTTGTTTGTTTGTTTGTTTGTTTTGTTTTTTTTCTTGATGAGGGTCCTCTTCTTACTTTATAGAGCACTGACTTTTCTCTGTGTGCTCACATGGCCTTTCTATTGAATATTCTTATGGATAGGTTTCTCTCTTTCTTCTTCCATTTTTAAAAAGCCCAAATATCATCATGAAGGTTCCACCTTCAAGACCAAATCTAAGCCTAATAACCTGTCAAAAGTCAAAACTTCAAACATTGTCACAGATAATTAGGCTTAGGTCCTGAATATATGATATTTGCTTGAATTAATCAAAAGAAACCTCAATTGGCTTATTATTTTCTGGCAAAGCTGACTTCAGAACAAGGTATATTATTTACAATAAAAATGGTTTACATAATAACGGGATTGATTGTTCAACAAGACAACAATCTCCAGCATGGATTCATTTAACAACAGTGCACCAGATCAGCACAGGTCAGAGCAAATTAGATAGAAACTGAAAGAAGAAACTAGAAAATCCAATTATAACTAGATACTTCAAAAACCTTCTTTCAGTAACAGATCAAACAGGCAGGAGGATATATTTTTCAATAATACAGAAAAATATCCTTCCTTATGGAGCTTAACTTCTAGTGTTTAAAGACAATATACAAGCATAAAAATGCATACAATAGGTAGTATATTAAATAGTGATTAATGGCAAAGAAAAAAGCAGGCATGGGACCAGAGTATGAGAAGGTGAGTGGTGTGGTCTATATTGTCAAAACAATTTTAAAATAGCCTTATAAGGAAGTGGAAGCTTAGCAACCCTCTGAGAAGTAGATGGATGAAATAAATTACATAGATATCTGGATAAAAAATACTCCACTTGAAAGAAACCACTGGTTAAAGGTAGTTTGTAGCCAGGTATGGTGATGCACTCTTGTAATCCCAGTACTTGCGAAGCTGAGACAGGGAAATTATAGGTTCAAGGAAGCCTCAGCAATTTAGCAAGATCCTCAGAAACTTAGCAAGATCCTGTGTGTCAGAATAAAAAATAAAATAGGAGTGAGGGTTTAGCTCAGAGGTAGAATACTCCAGTACCAAAAAAATTAAAAAAAACAACAACTGTGGTTTAATAGTTCACATGACCTCTCCTCACTCATTAACTGTATCCTCTTAATAATGGTTGCTATTTCTTGAATGCTTATAGGCTGGGTAATGGTTGCTATTTCTTGAGTGCTATAGACTGGGTAAAACATGCCAGCCACTACATATTATTACAAGTTATAATCATGACAATACACTTTGAACCTCAATCTGATGTATAATTACAATGCACCTATTAAAGTATAGGAAAAGTTATAATGATGACAATAACCTTGAAAATGTGACATTATTCTCCTTGCTGAAAGGTCAATGTGTCTGAAAACACCCACAGATTTCATTTTTAATGTAGTCTACGTTGCTACTAATGCAAGGAACTAGAATCTAATTTGGTTTCCTGCCTTAAGGGCTTAAGTGTGTTCCCTTTTATCACAACTTTTCTTTCTTAAATGGAATCACTAGACAATTAGTGTATACGTTTATTCCTTCATTCCAAGTCACCTTGAAATTTGTGATAGCATATATCACACTCTGGTGTAAGGCAGATTAGTTAAAGAAGCACTATGATATGAGCCCAAATTTGGGTCCTGCAAACTTGTGTGCTGACTGCATTTGGTAGTGGGAAGCAAAGAACCATGATTCACTTTTCCTTTTTATACCTAATCCTACACTTTGGAACTATCACTATAAGATACTTCACCATATCATAAATGACTAGACCAGGGGCCTGTTGCCCTTAACCAAGTGTCATTTATTATATTATTAAACACTAAATAGTTTCAATTTCATCTTTAATATAAATTATAGAGATTATAGCAGAATAAAGTTTGAATCTTCATTATATTACCATTTGAAAAGGTCTTTGTAAAGTTGCCAGGGGAAATATATAACTCTTCTCTAAACTTGTCTTCAATGCCTTTGTAGAAGGTGAGAGTAAAGAAATAATATGGCAGTTAAGAATAAGTGTGTTTAATGTAAATAAAGGTAAAATCTACTGAACCCACAATTTATTGCCTATACTTAAAAAAGAGCAAACTTCAGGAAACTTAAATTTTTAAGCTAAATCAATAAAACTATTAATATTTGTAATACGTATTGTAGAAAGACAAGTAAAAAGTAACATTTTGAAATATATAATCATGTATTTGCAAGCTACCAATTTGTAGTGATAGGCTCAAAGAAAACATGACCAAGAAATATTGTTCAGTGATGTTTTTTCAAGATTATATATTCTCCTTTAGTGAATATTATTTGTAACTATTCACAATATCATGTCCACTAAATTAAGCAAAGTTTTAATATTATTTGATAGAAGAATGGCTGAACTCCTGAAAATGTTATTGATTTACTGGCCAATAAATAACATATAACTGGATATCATTCCTTCCTGGATCACAGGCATACATTTTTAGATACAATTTTTCTCTGTTAAGCAAATAACCCCTATATTTTTCTCAATTTGGCAAAATTAAACTTGGCTAGTTCCCAAAATCTTAGATTTGCTTTGCTGATAGATCATTTAATATACAAGATGTTCAATATCACCCTAAAATAGGTATTTAATTAGTCTAAAGGGTAAGATTTGATCTTCCTTAAACATCTGAATATTATTTTTGGTAGGACATATGTGTTAATCTTACATTTTAAAAGAAATCAAATCTGTGTATCTAATTTTCTTTACAAGAAAAGTACAGGATAAATTTCTATTTATGGGGAAATTTAAATCTTATGGATGAGTAGGTATTTGATGTGGTACCTAGCTCTGTTTGTTTATGTGTATGTCCACTAACACACATATGTATATGGAATATATACTATCAAATACTTGTTATATATTATAAATATAAACATTATGCATATATATTCCTCATAGACATGTAGCAGTATAGCATGATTTAGAACATTGCATAAATCTAGTATAATGCATGGATGTTTCTGATTGTGATGGATACTTGGAATTTTCAAGGTGTGTTATTAACTTGTGGAAGAGTGACAGTGGCGCCGTACAAAGTTAAATGATCTGCTGTGGGAGCCGGCTACAAGCCATAGACGGAAGAGGAAAAGTATGTTTGATCAAGGTCACACCAGGATTAACTCTATCTCTCGAAACGAGTGCCAAGGGATGTTTAATATCCACACAAAGCAGGCAAGACCTTGGTTTTATGGTCTCACCTGAAAGACCCTCACATACTCTGCTCCGTAATTAATTTACTTCGGAAAGGATGAAGGTTACCACAGCTGGGATTTGAAAGGGAGTTTTAAATTCTTCAATGTACACTCAGGAGAACTTAGCATGTTGTCATTTATACTCATTTTAGGCCATAATTCTTAATATAATAAAAACAATTGTTAATATAATACACCTACTTTTTTTGTTTCTTTTCTTTATCTTATATTGCCTGCTATCAGCTCTTTTTTTCCTGCCCTCCCTACTCACTTCTTCCCTCCTTATTTCTTTTTTATTCTATCTTTTTTGCTCATTTTCCCATTTTTGTTTCAATCTTCCTTATTATTTAGTATAAACTTATGAGTACAGTGAATTAATATTTTCTGGAATCAGAACTATCCCTAGCGGTCCAAGTTAGAAGGATATATTGACCTTTGTTATATTTTGAATTTACCTTGTAGTACTAGATTGGGCACAGGGAAATAAAACATTTATTAACTCTCTAATTAGCTAGACTAAAATATCCATTTTCTGGAGGCAAAGGCATAAAGATTAAAGTCATGACAAATTGTCCCAAGACTGTTTATGAATTTTGATACTTTTAAAATCTGTTCTGGTGAATTCATGCATATCCAAAAATATAATGAATAAAGATATGGTCCTTGTTCTCTGTTGGTTACACTGACAACTAACACTCTTTCATTTGTTTGAATGTAATGTATTTTAGCAGAAAGCACTTGGAGGTTTATTTCAGGTTGTGCCCTTCATTCAAATCAGGTTCACAGTATTCATTTTACCCTCAACACACCAAAATGCACACAAATTGAAATACCATTTTTTTTGGAGGAATTCTCATCATGATGTCCAGCTAAATAAAGCCCTAAATAGACATTTCTCTTACAGATCCATGATCAACCTATAAACAGAGAAATTACTTCTGCTAGAGGTACTATGAATCATGTTCAGTATTGCCATTTTAATTTCTATTTATCCACTTAAATCACTGGTGTTATCATTGAGATTATGCGTATATGCTACCACAATTTCTAGCAAATTGGGAAATGCAGACTATTTTCTGCATGTTCGGTTTATCTGATGAAGGATATTCAGATGTTCACCACATCTAGAATACCAAAATGTAGCACTAGCTTCTGCATAGTTGAGAATCTATGAATATGGATATTTGAATTTGGTTTTGAGTTTTGCCAGAACACACCAAAGTTGATAGATTTCATAGATGGTTGTTTAATATATATATTATAAAGCATTGCCTGACTCTTCTTACACATGCCTCTATGCTCTGGCATTACAGATAAACTTGAGAACATTTAAAAAATTGTAAAAATTTGTGATATTGAGAATTTTTTCTCTAGAAGTATTTGCAGTGATTTTTCTAAGCATGGAAACACAGCATTACTGACTAACCTGTTTGATTACTCTTATTCCTTAGTTGTTATTAATGAAATTATTCATGTCTGCACTCTGTAAGTTGCTTTATGACAAGTTGCTTTGCAAACTATACTCTGGTAGGGGCTAGAAAGGTGTTCAATTTGATCATGACCTTCAGGGATCTCTTATATAGCAGGAACAGCATGCCTTAATATGCTCTGTGGTGTTTTACATGGAAGAAATTGTAGAATGGGGTCATAAAAGAGGCGACCTAATTCCTCTGGAGAAGGACTCCCTCATAAAGGAAGTATGATGAAATTTGAAGGAGAAATAGATGCTAGTTTGATGGACAACAAGCTATAGGATTAAATGTTCAAGGCAGAGATAAAAGCATGTACAATAATGCCAAGGTATGAAAAAATAGAAGTCATTGAAAATTTTCAAGATAGATCATAATAATGGAGCATTGACTATCAAAAAAGAAAAATGGCTTAAGATGTAACTGTCCAAGAAAGAAAACTAATGTTATATATGACTTTATAGGTTAAGGCAAGATTTTTTGAACTTTATTCACAGAGACACTGGAAGCTTCAAGTCAAGTTTCATTCATAGGCAAGCAAATGCAGTGATAAAATCTCCTTTCAAATCCTTTCCACAAACTAGAAAAGAATGAAACCTTATGTTTTTTTTTTTAAGTGAATGAGCATTGAACCAGAATGTGATAGACATCAGAATCAACCTGTTAAGGAATAGAAAAGAATGAATTTTCACCTTCCTATATAGGCAAACAGATTCAACCCATTGCATATGTGTTTTCATGATAAATGATAACTAGTCCTCAAGAAAGAAGAATTGACAGCATCATTTGTCACACAGAGTTCTTCCTAAATTTACCTGGTAATTAGTGACCATCTGTGTTACCTAATTAGTTTATCCAAAGAAGAAATTAACTTCTCATATTTTTATAAAAGGATGTAGATTTTTAGTAAGATCTTGGACCGTTAGGCTGTGAACCTACCCCGGAAACTGATCATTGTATTTCAAAGAAATAGTCCCGAGGTCTTAGAGAAAGATATTCTTAGATTGCTTAACTGGTAAGAGTCTTATTTAGTCTTTGAAAAGATTTACACACATTTCAAAGAAACAGATAAACAACTTATAATTACAAATTTTCTAAAGTAAATGTTCTGGGAAAAGGGAGTGGGGAAAAATCTCTTTCCTCATTTTCAACAGAGAACACTAAGCGTCCTATTTTAAATTTGCACATTCTCTTAGAGCTGTTTCTTCTATTTCTGAATTGGTTTTCTAGTTCTTATTGAGGTATATGTATCCTTGATTTTTTTTTACCTATTCTTACACCAATACTACAGTTTCCATATTTTTGTAGTTTTTTATAATGTCCTAAAATCAGGTGATGTATATATATTTTTTCCAAATTTTCTTATCTTTCCAAAGATTGTTTAGACTATTATCAGTCCGTCTGACTTTTCTATTAAATTTTGAGTATATTTATCAATTTCTTCAAAAGATGGCTGCTGGGTTTTTATTAGATTGTCATTGAAACTATCAAAGTTTGGAAAGTATAATTAGCCTAACAACTTTAAGTCATCTATATTCATACAGGTGACATGTTTTCATTTGTCTTTAAATTCTCCCAGCCATGTCTTTTACATGTGTCTACCACATACTTTGTTATATATTTTATGTTTTGAGAGGCTAATACAAGTTATATATTTGTTACATTTTCCACTTGCTTTAACTCCAATCAGAAAACTTACTAATTGTCTCAGTATTCATAAATTGTTTAGGATTCTCAACAACACAACTTCCATATTTGCAACTTTCTTTTGAATCCCTTGCATCCTTGCTGAGTTAGGATTTTCAATACCAAGTTACCAGGTTCAGTAGAACCACATTTTATTGGTAGAGTAGGAAAGGTGATTTGGGTGGCAAAATTTAAGATGTTCTCAAGTACAGGCCCTATATTTACAAGACACTGACATTTAGTGCCCCCATAAGAAGGGGGTATTTATTATATATTTGAGAGGGAATGTTCTTTAGGAGCATACTCTTTTATCATTAGAAGTGCAGCCATCCCCACACTTGCATATTCTTTCTTTAACTTAAAAGAAAAACATAGCTGAGTACAGTGGCTCATGTCTGTAATCCCAGTATTTGGGAGGCTGAGACATTAGGATCTCAGTGTGAAGACAGCCTCAGAAGAAAAAGAGGAAGAGGAGGTAGAAGTGATGGAGGAAGGGAGGAAGGAAGGTAGAAAGGGGCAAAGAACATAAAGTAAACACAGACTGAATTAGGTATCCCAAGGATTCTACAGACATTGTTCTAATACTCCTGGGGTCATTGACACCCAGAGGTACTCATGAGAGGTGTTCAAAGGGAAGGGATTCCAGTAATTAGAATTAGAGTTGCCACTGATGAAGCAGTTATAGGCAGTCACTGGTACCAAGAAGAGCTGAGACATAAGGTCTGAGAGTATTCCTGGGAGGAGCAAAGATATGCTACTGTTAAGAAATTCTGTAAACACAATTTATATTTTAAAGTTAAATGAGAGGACTCTGCTTATTGGGTTTAGAACCAGTTATTTGTGGTTATGCCATTTTCATTGTTGACATGGTAGAAAGTTGTAGGCAGCGCTGGATTAGTCATCTAATTCTCATCCTAGTTATCAAATTTAAGAATGTGCAATGGATTCATTGGCGTTAAAGGCCCTGATATTCTAGAGCTAAAATTTAAATTTATTTTAGAGATAGAAAATATTCAAAACAATATGCCATTATTTTCTTTCTTCATTCAATACTTCTCAGTCAATTCTACATAGTTTTTTTTTTTTTTTTTCTTTAGGTCCTGAGGCTTCCACAATCAGCATTACTGATAATTATCTTCTTCTTCTGGGTTCCTGTTCTAAAGTTTGTAAGAAGAGACAGGAATTACAGGAATTAAGTAAATTAATAAGTAACAGAAGCTGGGCATGGTGGTGCACGCTTATAATCCCAGCACTTGGGAGGCTGAGACCTGAAGATTTGGGTTCGTGGCCAGCCTCAGCTACTTAGTGAGACCCTCCGCAACTTAGTGAGACCCTGTTTCAAAATAAAGAATGAAAAAATAGGGCTGGGGGTGTAGTTTGAAGGTAGAATGCCCCTGGGTTCCATCCCCAGTACCGCAAAAAAAAAAAAAAAAAGTAACAGAATTTGAGAAAGTGACAAATTCTATGAAATTAGGAATTGGCATGGAGGCAGTCCGTGAGCACCTTAACTCACAAGTTCCCACTTGTTTTATAAACATTTGCCTGATTCATTGGCAAAGATATGGTCATCAAATTCTCTGGGAAACAGGATATTTCAAACTATAGCCAGAATAAGGACCAGAAAGAATACCAAAATGGCCAGAGTATATTTGAGAATGGCGATAAGGCAATTGCAGTAAGTATTAATAAAGACCAGGTCACAGAAGGCTTGTGGAGACTGGCTTTAATTCTGAATGCTTAAGCGGTCACTAGGAAGTTTTATGCAGTCAAGTAGTATAGTCTGCTGTGTATTTTAGAAAGCTATTCTGGTGCAGTATTGGAAGAATGGAAATGCAATGACAGAACCTGGGTGGTAACAGGGGTGAAGAGGAATGGTAGGTTAAATAGATGAAAATGACAGACCTCTCTGTGAAGAATAAAGGAAAGAGATATGGGTAGGAGTACACCTAAGTATTACTGTCATCATAGTGGTATTTTTTAAATTAATTACTAGTGAGTTAGAGTACATTTATTTATGTTATACAAAAGATTGGAGAGAAAAAAGAAGCAATTCTGTTTTGGCATACTAGATTGTTATTGCTTATAAAATACCCAGTAAAGCTATCTTGGTAAGTATTGCATTGCATTTTCTAGACTTCAGAGAATTTCCAGATTTCAAGCCATGGACTTGGCAGTGTGTGGCCTTTGAATGATACAGAATATCTTGGTATCTAAGGAAGATGACTCCTGGAGAGGGAATACAGGTAAAGTGAGTAGGAGGCAAAGTCTGAGCCCTGAAGAATCTCAGCATTCAGTGCTGAAAGAGCATAATCATTAGCAAGAGAAATGTAGAAAAAAAATTACTGAGGAAAGAGGAGGTATAGAGTGCAAAAAAATAAATACCAAAAAAAGAGCTTTGGGTGTCAAGGTGCAGAGCTCACAGGGAGGGGTGCTGCTGCTGCTTTCATTTTCCCAGAATAGGCAAGTGGAGGTTGCACTGGACAGAGGCAAACTATGGGTTTTCTGGACAAGGCTGGCTACTGTGGACTCCTGGAGCCTGCAACAGCCCAGAATGAACTGCAGAGACTGAAGCGAGTAAGGAAGCAAAATCTGCAAAATTAAAGAGGACTAGGAGTTTTTATATAATAAAAGACATAGAATAGACAGAAATCTAAAGCAGAAAAGTTGCATTCATAGATACATATTTATACATATTAAATTTATACATATATACATATTTTATGTGTATATTCATATACATATATATTACACAATTCACTTGATATATTCATTTGAATATTTGATTAATTGCTTAATCCTAGCATGCCAAAAGATGACGCCTTTATTTCTCTCCCCAAATGTATTTCTTTCTAGACTTGCATACATTCATATGTCAGTAATATTGATAAAAGAACTACACTAGTTTTTAAACATGTAATTTGAGTTATTTGCAAATGATTTTCTCTCTCTCTCTCTCTCTCTCTCTCTCTCCATTTATGGAGAAATGTGGATGTGGTAAGGCTGTAAATGAAGACATGGATTTGGCACTCAGTTGAAACTCCCTCTGAGAAATAGTAAACACAGTGGATTAGGAGCTAGAAAAATAGGATGACGGGTTAAAATTTAGGGTGAAGATATTGGCCATGTTAAGATCCATAGGAGAGGTAGTGGAAGGATAGAGAAAAAGTGTGTTAGAAGTGAGGTTGGAAATGAACTCTCAGACATATGGAGTGGATCCTATAGGTCTGTTGAGATTATCATGAATGACCACAGAAGAGGAGGAAGGGACTGTAGGCATTCAACAAAGAAAGTAAGAAACTGATTGGTCCTTGAAAGTAATGAATGCATGTAGCAGATGGTACAATCAAGGGCACATACTTCAAAAGTATTTGCTTTTGGAGAGCAAAGAAGTGCTTCATAGATATACATTAAGTTATACTTTCTGCTTCTGAGCATTGCTTAATTTTCCAGTATCAAAGCAGCATTAAAATTCTTGTTCATGTAGAACAGTATAAATTCATATTTTAATAAGTATTGACAGAAAAAATTAAAAGTTATATCACTGAGAGCAATTTAGTCATTTCAAAAAGGGAGGAAATGGCATTTAATTTTTTTTTTTCAGTACTGGAGATTGAACTCAGGGGCGTTCTACCTTTCAGCTATACCCCTAGCCCTATTTTTTATTCTTTATTTTGAAACTGGGTCTCACTAAGTTGTGGAGTGCCTCACTAGGTAGCTGAGGCTGGCCACGAACCCGGATCCTCCAGTCTCAGCCTCCCAAATGCTGGGATTACAAGCATGTGCCACCATGCCCGGCTAAATTTCTTGATAAACATAATATATTTGAGTTCATACTGATTTATAAGACGTAGCATTCTTATTAGCATACAAATACTTTGTAATTGTAGGAGCAAAAAAAAATGACAAATTACTGAGTTTATAACTATCTGGGAATGAGGTAGAAATTTAGCTGTAAGGTTAAATAGTATGCACAATAATTATGGAGTTTAGATAAGGGAAAGGTAACGAGGACGCCACTGAATAAATGATACGTCAAGGCAGAGTTGAAGGCAACAGTCATGCCTAGCATGGACAGAAACCTTAATGACACTCTTTATGGAGCTCAAAAAAATCATTGCCATCGCCTTTAACTGACACGAGGAAGGAAGAGTAATTTGGCAGCAAGAAGACTTGAGGCAAGCGAACTAAATTGGTTTGAGGCATCCTGAAGGAAACCAGATCTAATCTAATCAATAATCTTGACACCCCCCAAAGAGATGTAGGTAGGGATGATATTAAAAACAAGGAAAGATACACATTTTAAAAGGCATCAGATTTTTTTTTCCTTTTTAAGCTCCTGGTAACTATAATTTAAAGTAATGTTTATGTAGTTTAATATTCTCTTCATTTACAGCAAATGAATTATGTTGTTGTATTCAATTGAAGACTAAATGGCTTAACATTTAGTTATATACATAATTTTTTATGTTTTATTTAGTTAGTTAGTTTGGTACTGGGGTTTGAATCCAGGGACACTCTACCTCCAAGCCACATACCCAAACTGACTGTTTTGAAGCAGAGTCTCACTAAGTTGCTGAGGCTATCCTTGAACCTACTATCCTCCTATCTCATCCTTCCAAGTACTGGGATTACAGGTGTGCACCACCATGTCCAGCTCATATTTTTAAATACACACAAATATATATATATATATATATATATATATATATATATATATATATATAAAATAACAAAATATATGTGTATATATAAATACACATATATATATAATATACATATATATGTATTATGTGTATGTGTATATGTAATAATATAACATACAGAGCCAGGCATAGTGACACACACTTGCAATTCTAGTACTTGGGTGACTGAGGTAGGAGCATTGCAAGTTTGAGATCAGCCTCTGCAACTTAGTAAGATTCTCAGCAACCAGCAAGCCCCTGCTTTCAAACAAAAACAGTAATAAAATGACTCTATGGCTTCTTCCCATTAAACAGATTACAGACTTTTTTTGCCCCTTCGTTATGTTTTAATTCCAACTTAAAACATTGGTAATTAGAGCCCCGGTATCTGTGAAACATGGAAAATTCCTATATTTTATTCAGATGTCTTTCAGCAACTTTTATTTCAGATATACAAATGTCTTTAATTGGGCTATTTGTCCAACATTGTCCCATTTCAATATTATTATTAACCTTGAAGAAATTGTTCTGAGAATCCACCAATACTAGTAATTATAGCTCCATTATGCCTCTTACTTAACTCAAGAGATGTTTAGACTTCGATCAATGTATTCATTACACTTATTGATTGATAATTATAATGCATTACTTGCCAACTTTCCTGCCTCCCTTATTAATTGTCTTGCCACAGCCTAGATTTAGTTGCTAGACACTTGACATGCTTTATTCCAGAAGAATCATTCTATTTTTACACTTAATTTGTGCTTAATTGTTCACTTCTCCTACTAAATCCTCAGTTTATTATTTATTTTAGTTTTTTGGCTCCACTTATATGGATCCAAGCAGTCTCCTCTATTCTTATATCCTCCTTCTTTGCCCTTGTAAATTTCCTATTTCTGGGATCTTATAAAAGAGATCAAAGAGACTTCATCTTCATTTCCTCTTAAGATTTATGAAAAACCTACTTTTAAATTTCATTTTTTCAGTGTTCACTGAAACCATAAATAGATTAAGGGTGTAGATATTACTCTATTTATTTAATATGTGTATATTCTCTTCTTTTAATAATTTAGTAATCTAATTTGGGAAAGTGGTGGTATTCAGGATATCCAGTACACAAATATGTTAGAATTACATATTTGGGCAAAGACAGAATTATATATTTGGATAAATAGCACATTATTTTGATTTAACAATTTTGTTTCACCATTTAAATTACCATAGGTGACTGTGGTGGTGCACAGCTGTATCTCAGTACTTGAGAGGCTGAGACCTGAGGATCATAGTTTTAAGACCAGCCTTAGTAACTTAGTGAGGCCCTTCTCAATTAGTGAAACTCTGTTTCAAAATAAACAATAAAATAGAACTGGGGAATGTAGCTCAGAGGTAGAAAGCATCTGGCTTCAATCTCTATCACCAAATCAATCAATCAATCAATAAACAAATAAATAAATAAGGATAAGTAATGATCTGTACATAGAATAGATTGTGTTTATCTGTAAATAGATATATTAATAAAAATATTATTTTCCTTTAATCAGAAAAGACTCATACATTTTACAGACATTCCAAATAATAGTCTCTCTTGTGAAGAATTTAATATGTGATATTTTCATCACATATCCATTTACTTAATGTTTGCAGTTAAATATATCATTAATGTCACCAGACCATTCTAAGCAGTTGGATGCTACTTATGAACTTCTTAGACCTATTCACATATTCATATGATTATTTATCCAATATTCCATATTCCAATGGCTACACAATCTAGTTCTCCCTATGCCAAGCACTTTGCATATGGAAAGATTTCAATATATGACAAATAAGAAATAGACAGATGAAAAGTAAAACTAAAATGTTGACACTATTATAATATTCTCTTCTGAATTGTATATGCATCAATGGAAAGATAGACAAAGAGTTGAAGAATACTTGTAGCCAAAATAATTGTGATCAAATTATCTTCCCTCCTTCCTTCCTTCTTTCCCTTCCTTCCTTCCTTCCTTCCTTCCTTCCTTCCTTCCTTCCTTCCTTCCTTCCTTCCTTCCTTCCTTCCATCCTTCCTTCTTTTAATTTATTTTTTTTTCTTTTGCATTACTATGGATTGAACCCAGGGGCATTCTACCTCCAAGCTACACCCCCAGCCCTATTTTTATTCTTTATTTTGAAACAGGGTCTCACTAAGTTTCAGAGGGCCCCACTAAGTAGCTGAGGCTGGCTGGGAACCCAGATCCTTTCATCCCAAGTACTGGGATTAGAAGCCTGTGCCACCATGCCGGCTGTTATTTTCGATAATGTATTCTTGTAGATGGTTAAAAATACACTATTACTTTGTGTTTTATTCCATTACACAGGTTCAAAAGTTAAAAGATACAACTTAATTGTAGTGATCATCTCAATGTCTAATCATAATGCTGCCATTTTTCTCTGTTTCTCTCTTTTTTTTTTTCCTCACTGTTTCCTAAATGAGTGCTCAACAGCTCCTCCTTAGTACAAGAGCTGTTTTTTTCTCATTGCCAACCTTTTAATTGTAGTTTTAAAATGAGAAAGAATTTTGTTTAGTTGGTAGAAAAATTTGAGTAAAAATACATTTTTATAGCTGAAAAAATAGACTGAAATAAATTTCATGTTCCTTCATACGGTTTTAGTCTATTTTTATCTAAGTTTATCATAAGATAAGGATAAAGAACATCTTATAAATGTAAATAAAGCAATCACATTTTATAGACAAGAAAATAATACACCCAGAAATTCTATTATCATAGTTATAATAAAAGTAATACTGCAAATTTTAAATCATTACACATTAAAATAAATATGTCAATTTCACACAATTTCTTATATTTTTAATAACATGTGATTGTTTCAATCTGACAGTCAGAGAACTAGATTGCTCTAAAATGGACAGACTCTTTTGAGTGTCATTGGTTTCATAAGAGTGATGTGTAAATAATGCATAAAAAATCTTGATTATCTCCAGTTACATCAAAAAGTATCAACCCTTGTCATCTCCTTCATTTTGCCTCACAGCTCCCCACAGCTTAGGAAATAAATCTCATCCATCATGATCTAGTGCGGTCTTCTCTTCCTTAGCCACGTGGAAGGGCATTTGCATTATTTTAGCACAAAGCCAGAGAACGCATTTAGATATCGGAAGATGGGAAAGAAAGGAGAAAAAAAAAAATGTCGAAAGCATTTAAAAATTTTAAAAACAAAGTATTTTAAAATAAGGAATTTTAAAAACAAGGTGTTTAAAAATCCGTTCGCACGCATACTGGCACACACCTCCCAAAGGTTTTTTGCTTATATGCATCTAATTTGAGAGATAACTTACAATATGAAATCAGTTCACATTTTTTACTGAATATGATCCAACTTAAATTAAGAAATCTCAAAATAATTCGTGATTTAGCAGTTAAAATGAAAGCCATACTTCAAATGTACTTGTCTTTGGACAGTGGTCCATCTACACTGTATTGAAACTAATTTAATATTTTACTCTGCATTACTAGACTATTTCATGCCATCCTTCATCATATGTTTCATTTTGACAATTTACAGATTAATCTATTGATTTGCATAATACTTTCTATTGGTTATTAGCAAGATTAAAAGCTTAAAAATGGACGTGAAAGCTGAGAAAAATAAGTCAGTATATCTACACAAGGGTTGTTGGGCAGTCTTTTCACCTTATATAATTGCTTCCTTAGTTGGAAAACTTACTTCATTATGTAAAGTTTAGAATGAAGGTCAACTGTTCCTATTCTCAGTCAACTTTGACCTTGTCATGCTATCTCCCATTTTCTTCTCAGGGTGCAAATGATGAATCAATAAAGGACTGAATTTCTCACATTAGCACCATAATCATGTTTTATTTTGTTTTTAACCTTCTTCCTCAGCTACACAGATTAGATATTTGACTTGATGGTTCTGACAAATTGTTAATTTATCATTGCCAAATACATTGAAACATAACTCAGTAAGCTTTTCTAAATCAAAAAACCACTACCATTGGGAATGAAGTTAAAAACTTCTCTTCCAGTGTGATGTGTTATGCCTCTACCATCTTGTACCTCATTAAGATGTATGATTTCAATGCACCAACTGGAAAACATTATGTTAAGTGAGATTAGCCAGTCACAAAGAGTAAAGAAGCATATGTTCTCCCTAATTTGCAGATGCTAGGGAGAAGATGGAGCATAAGAGGGTCTCCAGATGAAAAAGGAGAGACCCTCGAAAGCAAAGAAGTTGATTTAGCCGAGGGGGTTGGACGGGGGCGGGGGGGGGA
>PVLC010013714.1:0-21775 GCA_004027655.1 Graphiurus murinus
CTCCCCCTCTCTCCCCTCCCCCTCCTTTATTAATCAGTTTCATTCTTATTTTCCCATATTTGATAACTTTGAGCAGTATTTGATCAGTTTCAGAGCTTTTCGTATTTGTAAGAAACTATCATTAACATAAATTGAATCATACTTCTAGATTAGGAATTAATTTTTTTTCTTTCTTCCAGTGCTGGGGCTTGAACCTAGAGGCATTGTACCTCTGAGCTATACCCCAGCCCAATTTTTTTTTTTTCCTTTATTTTGAAACGGAGTCTCACTAAGTTGCAGAGAGCCTCACTAAGTAGCTGAGGCTGGCCACGAATCTGTGATCCTCTTGTCTCAGCCTCCCAAATACTGGGATTACAAGTGTGTATCACCATGCCTGGCCTAATTCTGTTTTTTTTTTTTTTAGCGGTACAGGGGATGGAACCCAGGGACACTCTCCCTCTGAACTACACCCCCAGCCTTATTTTTTATTCTTTATCTTGAAACAGTTGTGGAGTGCCTCACTAAGTAGCTGAGGCTGCCTCGAACACTGATCCTCTGGTCTCAGCCTCCAAAAAACTGGTATTACAAGCATGCGTCACCACGCCTGGCTTTAATTCTGGTTTTTGAATATGGAAGCTTTGTATAACTCAAGGTCTACTTTTGAAATAGCTGTCGTGCAGCCTAAATGTGTTTAGAATGGTAAGCTTTTAGGGTTTAGTTAAGTATATAGCACTGTTAAACTTCCTACATATTGATTTATGTTCATCAGAGGCAATACAGAAACAATTAGTAATCTAAGTAAAAATACTGATGTTTCAGAACACTATACCCTATATTTTGTCCACAGTGCAGTTAATATTAAATTTTATCATGAAATGTAATAGATAATATAAAAAAATTTTAATGAAATGTCATGAAGTCAGTATTTATAAACACCACCCCAAATTACAGAATAGAATATCAATACCCAAGGAACTTCCTGGTTATAACTCCCTCTTCTCTATTTGTAACTACTACCCAGACTTCTATAGTAATCATTTCTTTGCTCTATATCAACTTTATCATATTACTAACCTTTTACAGCCTATTAATTCCTTAACCTGTTTATACAACCCTGATTTTTCTGTTTCTGAACTTTATATAAATGGAAGCATATTGCATTTGTAACCCTAATAAAATATGGTATTAGAAAGTGAGATTCAGAGTTGGAGAAACTTATATTCTCATCTTAGCTCTCACTTTTTTTTTGTACTAGGAATTGAACCCAGGTGCATTCTACCTCTGATCTACACACTCAGCCCTATTTTACTTTTTATTTTGAAACAAGGTCTCACTAAGTAGCTGAGGCTGGCCAGAACCTGAGATCCTCCTGTTTCACTCAGCCTCCCAAGTACTCGGATTACAAGTGTACACCACCATGCCCTGCCAGCTCTCACTTTTATCAGCTGTGTATCTCTTGAGGGCAAATGCATTTCATATCTGAACCTCATTGGAAAATAGGAATGATGTTGTATTATAAGTATTAAAGGTGATATTGTATGCAACCATAAACTGCTAATATTTTCTAAGTAGATAAGTAGAGTATGGGAAAATAAGACTACTCTGAGTTTTAATAGTCTTAACATTGGACATATTGATATTTAGTGTAAGGAAAAGTTTGTTTCATTTGTGTATATTGTGTGCTTTGCTGGGTTGGCACATTGTGTTGATTTTTTTTGTTTTTAACCCTATCTCAAATAATAATACTGCAAGATATGTTCTAACTACAAAGTATGAGGACGGCACAAGTTAAATCGTTCAAGGTTACATCTTGTAGATGATAGATGAAGGACGCAGATTTACCTGCAGAGTTGGAGTGTTTTCCACAGAACAAATGAAGTATTCAGAAATAAATATATTTAGCCAGGCGTGGTGGCGCACGCTTGTAATCCCAGCATTTGGGAGGCTGAGACCGGAGGATCTGGGTCCATGGCCAGCCTCAGCTACCTAGTGAGGCCCTCCGCAACTTATTGAGACCCTGTTTCAAAATAAAGAATGAAAAAAAAAGGGCTGGGGGTATAGCTCAGAGGTAGAATGCCCCTGAGTTCAATCTCCAGTACCAAAAAAAAAAAAAATAAAAAAGAAAGAAAGAAATATATTTGATATACCTCCAATGTTCACTGTTTGGTATTATTATTTTTAGATTCTTGCTTCCTGTGGTTTATGTTTCCTTCCTTCCCATCCATTCATTCATCCATTCCTCCCTTTATCCCTCCTTCCCTTTCTGTCAAATACTTGGACATGGAAGACTTTTCTCTGTATATGGCCATATCTTTGATATAAATAAATTCAGCTTTTAAGTGTAGATTCATGTACATAGTTTTTTTCCCCAAGACTTTTTAGTTCAAAACTACCCATTCCATATATATATTTAAATTTTATATATTAATTTAAAGTATAACTTAGTATTAAATATATTTTAAATTTTATGATTTTAGACAATCTTAGAGGGGCCTTGCTGGCTGCAGAGATGCTGTTCTTTCTCGGGCTAGCTAATTCTGGTTTTGTTTTGTTCTGGTGGTGCTGGAGATTGAAAAGGCTAGTTAATTCCTCAAGATAGTAAACAACAAGTCAGTGAGCCTGCCTTTCATATATAAAGCACTCAATCCTGAATCCATGTCTCAACCACCTCCCTTACTTCTCACATACTAAACCAATTTTTCTCTGTCCTGATCATCCAGGGCCAGGTAACTAGAGACCTGACATTACTTGAATATTTGAATCTAAATCTGTTTCTACTGCTCTGCCCTGCCATCTCAATGGAAATAAAACAAAGTCCCCGAGTCATGTTTTTCCCTACTTCTACCTCCTAGCCCAAACTGGTGCTTCTCTACTGGCTTTACTTGCCTTTCTTGGGAAATGCTAAGTAATTCTTGCAATGACATTAGCCTTTTTTTTTTTTTTTTTAAATTTTATTGTTTTAATTGGTGCATTGTAGTCATACATCTTTGTTAGGTACAAGCTGATAAAGTCATACATGCACACATTTCTCATTTAACCCTACCCCAATTCCCGCCCCACTCCCTTGACCTCTCTCCTTCTCAGATTCAGATTAGTGATTGACTTTGATATGTTTGTGAAAGAACATCGTGTGCATTAGGGTGCCCCCACCATCACCTTCAGTTAAGTCACCTTCTTTGCTCACCTAAGGTTTCTCCTTCATCTCTACATTAGCCTTTCGATGTTGTCGTCATTCAGTTACCTCCATAGATAAAAACCTGTGGGTACTGTTGAAAACTTCCCCGCACATGTTCTGTTCTCTTTTGTCATGTTGTCTCTTCATTTTTTGCTACTCTCTTCTAGCTAATTACTTCAGTTCTTAATTTCTGCTAGATTACATAGAAAGTTACCATTACAGTATCCAGTTTTCATGTTAATTTTATGGGTTTAATTTTTCTTCTGAACTGCCATCAAAACCCAGGCTCTACCAGAGTTTTAATCTCTTACATGCAGTTAGACCCATTTTAATTTGGCCTTAGTATGTTTATGTAGTATGCAAAAGCTTTAAGAGCATCCCCTGTTTATGCATTATTGTGGATGATTTACTACCATTAGTAAACTAATAAAACTTGTAGTTATTATTTCCAATTATAAATATGGTTTATTCTACTCAAATAATGCTGTACCATTATGAACTAATAAATTCTTTCTGTGTAATGTTTAAACATGGGTAGTATTTTTTGGTTGATTTTGATTTCTCTTAACTTTGATTATATTACCAAATATTGAGGTATCCAGATACTAGGTCTTCCTGTTAATTTCTTATATTTGATAAATTCAGTATTTCATTTGTACTTCTTACTGTTCCATGGGAAGGCTTATATTGCCTAAGATGTTTTTGCTGTTGCATATTAACTAATGTTACATTCTCAGCTCCACAGCATTTATGTTAATACTATATGAAACCTTACATTTGATTTTCTGTGAAAGAATAGTAAACTCAGTTTATTCTCCCAAGTATCATAGACCTTAACATTAATTGTTTTTTGTTTTAGCTATGTTGCCTACAAAAGACTTTAAAATTTTCAGTAACTATTATGAAAGAAATGAGCCCATGGCCATTTAATATGTTAATTTATTCATTATGTAAGATGTCCCAACTTTGATTCTTTGTCATGCCTAACTTGGTTGGCCCTTTCTCCTAAACTCTTAATTCTTATGTTATATTGAACTATGGCTTCAAGCTATTTCATTGCTTCCATGTTCATACTACTTTGGGTTAAATTTATCTCTTCTGGTAGTCAAAGTTAATACTTTTTGGCTTGTATGTATGCTCTCAACCTTGTTGGTTTGGTGATTTGAAACCTTTTTGTATTTTCAGTACCTTATTTCCAAGTTATCTTTTAAGTGCCTATTTACCTATCTTGTCACCTATAAGTTTCAAGGTCAAGACTTCAAGGTCTTCAAATCTTGACTTTCATTTCATTAACTTTCACCTAGAGCAAGTTAACTTCTTAGAGTCTTTGTTTCCTTATCTTATAAAATAGATATTTAACCAGGCGTGATGGTGCACACTTGTAATCCCAGTCTTTGGGAGGCTGAGACAGGAGGATTGCAGGTTCACCGCCAGCCTTAGCTGCATAGTGAGACTCTCTGCAACTTAGTGAGACCCTGTTTCAAAATAAGGAATAAAAAATGGGGCTGAGGGTACAGCTCGGAGATAGAATGCTTCTGGGTTCAATCCCCAGCACCACAATAAAATAAAATAGGAGATATTTGTTAGGGTTAGACAAACCTAACAAGGAACCTAGCATAATATCTGGCATATGGGTATTTTATTTTTATATACTTTCTCCTCCAAAATTTACTATGTCAGAACTAAATTAAACACCTTAAGTAGTCTCTTCTGCCCTCAAGAAATAGCCAGTTCAAAGAGACAATCATGTGTTGGTGATTTCATGTTTTCTTTTTAAGTTCTCCCCTCCCTTATATTCCTCTCTCCTCCTCTGGTACTGGGATTGAACCCAGGGGCTTTCCACCTCCAAGCTACACCTCTAGTCCTTTTGTTTTGAAACAGGGTCTCACTAAGTGGCTGAGTTCACTAGACTCTTCCTTTGTTCTTAACACATAATTCTCTCATTTAAAATTTTTATATTCGCCGGGCATGGTGGTGCACGCTTGTAATCCCAGTACTTGGGAGGCTGAGACCGGAGGATCTGGGTTCACAGCCAGCCTCAGCTACCTAGTGAGGCACTCCGCAACTTAGTGAGACCTTGTTTCAAAATAAAGAATAAAAAATAGGGCTGGGGGTATAGCTCGAAGGTAGAATGCCCCTGAGTTCAATCCCCAGTACTGCTAAATAAATAAATAAATAAATAAATAAATAAATAAATAAATAAATAAAATTAAAAAATAAATAAAATTTTTATATTCTATTTAGTACTTTACTGTTTTCTTGTTGGACTAAGTTATCTTTAGGATTATGAAGAAATTTATGGAATAAGTAACAGTCATAAGAGTTTAAACTCCAGGCTTTTCATTAGTGACATGTTTATTTGATGACTTGCAAGAACGACTCTTGTGTACATAACTTACCAAAACTCTTGTCTCAAATTGAAATTTTAAAAGGGCTGTGGATGTAGCAAAGTGTTAGAGCACTTGTCTAGCATGGGTCCTGGGTTAAACCCCAGTGCCACAAAACAAACACAACAAATACACATTGAAAAGTACAGTGTAGACATGGCTATGGAGTGGTTAAAAACACCTATTTAATTGAAAGAAATCAACCTAATCTCTTTAGTCACTTTAAACATCAATATCTGCAGATATTGTTATGTTGAGATTTTTGAAGCAGTAGGTGAAGTACAGCTTCGTTAACTAATTCTAAACTTCTTTTAGGTAAATGAACTGGTGGATGCCAGAGATGTCGGCCTTGGTGCTTGGTTTGAAGCACATATACATAGCGTGACTAGAGCCTCGGATGGACACTCACGTGGCAAAACTCCCCTCAAGAATGGCAGTGCTTATAAAAGGACTAATGGAAATGTAAACCATAATCCCAAAGAGAACACAAATAAATTGGACAGTGTACCCTCTGCGTCTAAGTCAGACTCTGTTGCTGCTGATGAAGACGTTATTTATCATATCGAGTATGATGAGTAAGTGCTGGTGCTATTGAGGACTTCGTGAAAATTCATGTTTTTGCTTATAGAAGTACAACCTTGCATTTCAAAATTATTTTAAATAGTCTTTCTGAAGAAATCATTTAGAGATCATGTTCAGTCTATACTTTTTGTTCTGTTTGTTTGGTGATTGTTAACTAATGCACAAGGGCTCTTTTACTCTGAGTCATCGGGCTCAAGTGGTTTGTCTTATCTGGCTTAATTTAGAATGTACAGATTTCTGTTTGTCTCTTCACTAGGTTTTTTGATAAGCACTTTTAACTATTTTAGACAATGTTTTATAACGGCCATTAGAACAAAGTAAAAATATTTTTAAATGGCTTTTTATTGATATAATCTACATATAATTTACCCATTTGAAGAGTTTAATTCAATGTTTTTAACACATTTACAGGATTTATGCATTACCACAAACTAATTTTAGAACTTTATTGTCA
Organism: Graphiurus murinus; assembly: GCA_004027655.1. NCBI lineage: Eukaryota > Metazoa > Chordata > Mammalia > Rodentia > Gliridae > Graphiurus > Graphiurus murinus. The sequence continues at coordinate 6,578 of PVLC010013714.1, forward strand.
CTCCACCAAAAGGAATCCTATACCCATTAGCAGTCATTCTCCAGTCTTCCCACTGCAGATAAAATGGAGTTCTGAAATGTTAGGATGGAAATGGTGTTAAGGACTTGGCCTTAAGGGCCTAGATTCTAACACTAAATTTTCTTTTATTAAAAAAAAATCTTACTAAACATACTAAATGAACCAAAGTTACCACTCAAATGATACCTTAATATGTATGAAAAATATTATGTTATCAAGTTCCTGTCATGTATAACAGTTCAAAATCCTAGAATGGTTGTGAAGTTTCCTTCCATGAGGTAATATAAAAAAAAGAGACATGTTTCCAGGTTACCTGAAAATGGTCAAAAGTAGATCCCTTTTCATTTTTTTTTTTTAATACTTCTTGTGATTAGAGTAAAGCTACCAACACTGCTTATTTCAAATAAGCATTATTTTGTTTTTTATCATAGTAGATGGTAACAGAACCAATAAGGAGAATATTGGGGAATCTGTGCTGGCAGAGTCTGTGTTGAAAATAGGCAGTCTCTGGGTTTATAAATGCTGTGGCATAGAAGCAGGTTACAGTAGTGGTGGGAGACTTAACTATCAGTATTATCTGCTTCCAGCAAGTAGAGTGCTTTAAGTTTTTTTGTTTTTTTTTTTTTTTGGTGGTGGTACTGGGAATTGAACTCAGAGGCATTCTAATTTTGAGATACACCCCCAGCCCGATTTTATTTCTTATTTGGAAGTAAGGTCTCACTAGGTTGATGAGAGTTTAACTACTTGCTGAGGCCGTCCTCGAATCTGTGATTCTCCTATCTCAGCCTCCCAAGAACTGGGATTACAAATGTGCGCCACCATACCCAGCAAGTGTTTAAGTTCTTGATTGAATTTTATTTCTTGGTCAATTGGAGAAATAACTAGGAAAACTGCTACCTGGGACCTCATTCTAGCCAGTAAAAGAATTATTTCACAAAAACTGTTGTTCAGAATGGCGCAACACAGAAATAGGGCAAGAAGCTTTAAACACAAAGTAAACTAAAGCTTATTAAATTTTACAGTTTCGGAGGCTCCTAAAGATGGTTTTGGGGTAAGAATATCCAAAGGATGGGTCCAGAGCACAAAACATAGTACGTTAGCATGTATTTGTTTTATTGCCTTTTTTTGATGTGTGTGTGGTGGGGGGTGGTATTGGGGATTAAACCCAGGTGTACTCTACCTCTGAGCTATACTCCCCCCCCCAGCTGTATGTATTTATGTATATATGTATTTATACATACTAGGGATTGAACCCAGGGGCATTCTTTTCTCTGAACTATACCCCCAGCTACTCCCCCGCTTTTTTTACTTTGCAAAAGGATATTTTTTTTACTTTGCAACAGGATCTTTTTTTACTTTGCAACAGAATCTGGCTAAGCCGCAGAGGCTGGCCTCGAACCTGCAATCTTCCTGTCTCAACCTCCCAAGTACTGGAATTACAGACATATACTAAAACACCCGGCCTTAATTTATTTTTAATTTCATTTTTTTCCTTATGGGGATTAAATCCCAGGGTGTGCTCTACCTCTGAGCTATACCCCCACACCTTTTTATTTTTTATTTTGAAATAGGGGCTTACTAAGTACTGAGGATCTTGCTAAGTTGCTGAGGCTAGTCTTTTTTTTTTTTTTTTTTTTTTTTGTAGTACTGGGGATTGAACTCAGAGGCATTATACCTTTGAGCTATACCCCCTCCCCCAGCCCAATTTTATTTCTTATTCTGAAACAGGGTCTCACTAGGTTGGTGAGAGTCTCACTACTTGTGGGGGCTGTCCTCAAACCTGTGATCCTCCTGCCTCAGCTTTTCAAGTATTGGGATTATAAGTGTGCACCACCACGCCCGGCTGCTGAGGCTAATCTTAAACCTGTGATCCTCCCGTATTAGCAGCCTCCCAGGGTGTGTGCCACTGCATCCAGCTTTGGCTAATTTTTTTTTTTTTTAAATGGTGAAATTTGTCTTAAATGTTAGTAAAGGGAGTCTAAATCCAACAAGCATAAGAAGGCTAAAATTATCTTTCCTAAATAATTTACATGATGGAATTAAATGTTTCACTGCTGGCAACTAAGAGGTATAGTAGCCAAACATTTATTTATTTGTTTATTTATTTATTTATTTATTTATTTATTTATTTATTTGTAGTACTGGGAATTGAATCCACAGCATTCTACTTCTGAGCTGCACCCCAGCCCCTATTTTTTATTCTTTATTTTGAAACAGGGTCTCACTAAACTGCAGAGGGCCTTACCAAGTATCCAAGGCTGGCTGTGAACCTGTGATCCTCCTGTCTTAGCCTCCCAATTACTGGTATTACAATTGTGTGCCACCACATCTGGCTGAACTTTCTTTGAGAAATAATAACAGAAGCTTAGTGGTAGGTAAATGTCATTGACATCTTTAAAAGGAAGAATTTGTGTAAAATACAATATAAGATGTATCGGATAAGCTCCTAAGTAACGACTGGTGTAAGCACCTAGAAAGGATCATTATGACTGGTAATGACAACAAATCATGTTATAGTTTCATTTTTCATGCTCACTTAAAAAATCAATTTGAAAACATAATGAAATACCTATTGATTTCAGTAAATTATCAAATAGTTCTTCTTTGGATAGAGGATACACTGAAGAGAGCTAGTGGAACATACGGCCTAGCAGTAGTAATAAATAGATTTTTTAAAATACTCTTTTTTTTTGCATTATGGGTCGAACCTAGAGGTACTTTTACTACTGAGCTACACTCCACCCTTTTTTATTTTGAGACATGGTCTTGCTAAGTTACTGAGGCTGGCCATAAATTTATGATCCTCCTGTCCCATCCTGGTATAGGCATGCACCCATTTTTTTGTTGTTGTTTTTTCCTTGTTCTTCTTGAGACAGGGTCTCATTGTGTTGCCTCAGCAGGAGGATAGCAGGTTTGAGGCCAGCCTCAGCAACTTAGTGAGACCCTGCTTCAAAATAAAAAAAAAAAAAAAGAGTTGGGGATGTAGCTTGGAGGTAGAATGTCCATGGGTTCGATCCCCAGTACTAAAACAAAACAAAAGAAAAAAATACTGACAGGACCTGGTGCATGTTCAGAGTAGAACTGAAAATGTAAATATGCAAAACCATAATGAAGAATAATTAAAACAACTAAATTTTTAGCTTGAAAGATTTGGATCATAGAGTGGGGCATGGTAACACACACCTGTAAATCCTAGTACTTGGGAGGCTGAGAAAGGAGGATTCCAAGTTGAAGGCTAGCTTCTTAGTGGGACATATTTCAAAATAAAAAGGGCTGAGGAATCCATTTTTGGTGGCATTTGCTTGTAATCCCAGTATTTAGGAGGCTGAGATAGGAGGATTTCCGTTTTGAGGCCAGCAGGGTAGGTAATTTAGTCAGACCCTGTTTCAAAATAAAAGGGCTCGAGTGTGGCTCAATACAGTGCCCCTGTGTTCAGTCTTTAGTAACACATACACACCTTGAATCATGGTAGCTCTTACATTGTAAAAGCTGTTTCTAGAAGGTGATTCTCTACAACAGCACTAAGTTTCAGGATAACCTAAATTTCTATCAGGCAAATCTCTAGGGAATAGTTTGTCATGAGAAGTAGCCAATAAACAAGTCTCCCATAGACTGGAAGACTTAATATTGCTAAGAGAATTTATAAAGTTAGTCATTATATTAAATGACCTGTATCATTAGTACAGTGTTTACATTCAAACAGTGTTTCTCAAAGTCACTTTTGAGGGGAACAGGGCTTAAACAAAATAGACTTTAATTAGTTTCAGGCCATCATCCCATTCTATTTATGATACTAAGTACTACCATATTTCCCCTAATATACCAACTTAATTTTTTCCTACTAGAGTAAATCAATAATGATTTGCTTATTTGCCAAACCCTTGCATAATCATATTTCCAAACTTTTGAGTGTAGCATTGTAGCTTAAACAAGCTATTATTTAGCAAAGGAGAGAGAAGTATCAGACATGGTATAAAGGAACCTGCCTCTGGAAGGATGGTACGGAATGTTTTATCAGTTCAAAATGAAACTATAAAAGCTATTTTTGTTTATCTTACTTTTTTTTTTTTTTTTTTTTTTTTTTTTAAGTATATGGAGCCTTGCTTATATGGAGCCCAGATTGGTCTCAAACTCCTTAGGTAAAATGATTCTCCCACCTCAACCTCCTGAGTGGTAGGATCACAGGAGCCTGCCACTGTGCCAAACTCAAAAGCTATGTTTATAATAAACTGCAGATCTAATATATTATCAGACTAGCTGAATTCTTAAATTTTGTATGTGTGTGTGTGTATGTGTGTGGTACTGGGGATTGAACCCAGAGGCATTCTACCTTCAAGTTACACCCCCAGCCCAATTTTATTTATTTGGAAACAGGGTCTCACTAGGTTGGTCTCACTACTTGCTAAGGCTGTCCTCGAACCTGTGATCCTCCTATCTCAGCCTCCCAAGTACTGGGATTATAAGCCTGTAGACCATGCCCAGCTTGAATTCTTAGTCTTTAAGATGAACTTCATAGCCAGGCATGGTGGCACATGCTTGTAATCCCTGTATTTGGGAGGGTGAGACAGAGGATCACAAGTTTGTGGCCAGCCTCAGCTACTTAATGAGGCTCTCCACAACTTGGTGAGACTGTTTCAAAATGAAAAATAAAAAATAGGACTGGGGATGTAGCTCAGAGGTAGAACTGGGTTCATTCCCAAGTACCAGGAAAAAAAAAAAAAAAAAAAAACTTCACATGCCACATGCTTGTAATACCAGTACTTGGGAGGCTGAGAAAGGGGGATTGCCGGTTTGAGACCAGCCTCAGCTGAAATTTTCTACATTTTTCCTCTCAAAAATTTAAATAATCTTAAGTTCATGAAAAGCAGGTTATGTTAAGAGATTTGAGATGTTTTAAAATTTGAGGTTTTACTATTAGTAAATGTCTCTTTTCATATTCTGTAGAGTTGTTGGAGCCTTCTTTTGAAAAATATATAGTTAGGCTGTAATCTTTGATTCACGGCTGAACTGCAAATAATGTAAACCAAATGTGAGGTCAACATCACAGTGCCTGGTTCAAAGTAGGTATTTGTGTTCTTTTCTTGACTGATATTATATCTGTCGCCTTTCTTGTTTTACTAGAACTCAACCTAGTTAGTACTTAGAGAATATGTTGACAGTAAGAATATTAAACTTAGACTCTAGACATCTAGAATCCAAGGGATTCTTAAATCATTTTAAGAAGTACCTGTTTGCAGGCATATACAACTTGACTGAGGAAAGCCACCTCCCCTCTCCACTTCTTGACCAAAGCCTTGATTATTGGGGAGAGGCTATGCCTGAATGAAAACTCTGAATTTATAGTGATATTTTGTACAGGAGGAAAAAGGATTAAAAATAAGCGCATATCAAGGTGTAATATAGGCAATTTAAAATCATTAGGTGGAAAAAAATTAATAGGGGACCAGGAATATAGCTCCAATGGTAGAGTGTGCTTGCCTACCATGTGCAAAGCCCTGGATTCGATCCCCAGTACTGTGTGTGTGTGTGTGTAGGGGGCTCACCCATACATTAAGTGGTAAGTGGTCAGTAAAAGAAAAAAGGAGAGAACATCAAATTTTCCCTTATTTCATTTTGGTTCATTTGTACTGTTAATTTTTATGTGTTCCTGAATGTTTTTTGTTTGTTTTTGATACTGTGGATTGAACCCCAGGGCATTCTACCTCTGAACTATACCCCATAGCCCTTCTGATTTTGTATTTTGAAACAGTCTTGCTAAGTGGCTGAGGCTGACCTTGAACCTGTGATCTCCTTTTTTCAGCATCCCTCAATAATCCCTATAATCCTTCATTACTGGGATTATAGGCATGCACCATATAATACACCACTGGAATATTCTTTATTCCAGTCACTTATCCTCTTGGTAGATAAGATATTAAAAGTTAAGAGTAACATTTTTTTTTTTTTTTTTTTTTTGGCGGTACTAGGGATTGAACTCAGGGGCATTCTACCTCTGAGCTATACCCCCAACCCTATTTTTTATTCTTTATTTTGAAACTGGTTCTCACTAAGTTGTGGAGTGCCTCACTAGGTAGCTGAGGCTGCCCTCGAACTCGGATCCTCCGGCCTCAGCCTCCCGAATGCTGGGATTACAAGTGTGCGCCACCATGCCCGGCTAAGAGTAACATTTTTAAGGACCCTCCGACATCTAAATTCACAAACTGTGACTTTAATCTTTGGAAAGTAGAGACCTTGAAGCTACCAGTGAAGATCCATGATATTAATCCAAGGGAAAGAAGTCTTGAAGATGGACAAGAATTTCCTTAGTGTTTCTAATAGGTAATGTCTATGAGATAGCTTGAAGTGCTTTAGATAATGTTAAGTCTTATGGGGTAGGCTCCAAGCTAACTTCTTACATGGATGCTCATATAATCTTAGCATAACTGTATTTACTTTAACTTATGAGGAAACCAAGGCTTAATTATATAGCTTGCCAAAGGTCATATTCATTAAGTTGTCTGACTCTAGAGCCTAAGAGTTAATTAATAGTGCAATACTGTCACTTAATCCAAACATAGTAGCTATAAATAGCAGTAACCTACACCTCTGTTGCCTTCAAAGATTGACTATTTGATATAAAGCTATTATGATCTAAAGACTTGCTTTAGACATTGCCTGGGATCTAAAGCAAAGAGCATACCTACAACTTTATTGAGTTAAGCCATAAGTATGTCAAACAGATCACCCCATCAGATTTTGTCTGTACTAATCACTTGACTGCTTTATCAGCAAATAAATGCTAAAATCTTTACATAAAAAGTTATGTTCATACTGTGTTTATAGGGAATTTATCTATACTTGAGTAGGGGAAAATATTTTGTAATGGTTCAGTGTTTGTTTCGAGATCTAGTTCTCCTTTTCCTGTTAAATTCTACTTATGTCAGTCAGTTCTTGTAAGACAAGCTTCCTGATAGTGAGATAGGATTGAACTATATATCAAATTCTCCTGTGATTGTAAAATGCTTTTCTTTGAAATGTTATCAGTGGACAAAGTAGCTCAGTCACTGTGTTCATTACAATATAATCATCAGTACATTTTCAGTCAATTTAACGTTTCTCTAAAGAAACGTTGATATAAATTCTTAGTCATATGGTCTAGGCTTTAGTTTTTAGGCCATAGTTACCATTACTACCAACTATTCTCTTTAGCTTCTTACTACCAAGGTAAGAATAAAGCATGTAAGTCGATCTTACAGGCTAATTAAAAAGGTAAGTTTAAAAAAAATGTTTGTTAACAACCTACTGTTTTATTGGTTTATTAAATATAGTGGTCTGTAATTTAGAGGCCTTGATTTATAAATTTTAGCTGATTTCTAGAAGGACAAAAGCTAGAAAACAGTGTGAATGAGGAAGTATGTATTTAAAAAAGAAAAAATTGTTAGGGAAGTTTGTATATTTCTGTATCATGTCTTAGGAATGAATAATAATTGTAGCTAGAAAAAGCTCCAACCTTTAAATATGGGTAAGCAAAGAAAAAAAAACCGTTATTATAAACATTATCTGCATATGCCATATAGAGTTGTTCACATAACTTAAAAAATTTATTTGCCTTTTTTTTTAACCTGTGCATTTTTTTCTGTGGAGAAGACCCATAATCAATTAGTATTAAAAGAGTTTTTTTAGCCAGGCGTGGTGGCACACACTTGTAATCCCAGTACTTGGGAGACTGAGACAGGAGGATCACAGGTTCACAGCCAGCCTCAGCTACTTAGTGAGGCCCTTCACAACTTAGTGAGACCCTGTTGCAAAATAAAGAATAAAAAATAGGGCTGAGAGTGTAGCTCAGAGGTAGAATGCCCCTGAGTTCAATCCCCAATACCACAAATAAATAAGTTTTTTAAACCAGATAGGCTAAACTGTTCCTTTAATTTAATGTCAAGGTTTTATCATAAAAATTAAGATTAAATGGAAATGTCACAGCATCACTTAGGACTTTGGGGGCAATTTACACTAGGTGATAAGAGCACATCTGGCAAATGTTACAGAATAATGTTATCATTGCTCCCAGTGTTTACGATTTTTGAAGCTATTTTCAGTCTGGTACATGCTTTTAAGTCGTTTTAATTATGGCTATTGCAAATAGAAGTCAGAGAGACAGTTCTGAATAAAATCAAGTGGTATTTTTAGATGAAGGTAACTTTTCTATAAAGTGACAATTTATTTTCTTGAGTATGTATATTGATGTGTAATGATCTATTTTTTTTGTTTGTTTTGTGATCTATTTCTAAAAGAATATAAAAAATATTTTTAACATTGCTAAATATAAATTTAATTTTAGAACTCTGGTGTAGTGACCAGTCTGCCTTATTCCTTTGTTAATGTATTTACTTAAGACATCAAATATTTTCTCCATTGCTCTGACTTGTAGGGTCCTAAGTAGATGATAATCAAAAAGAGAATTGAAGAGGTTAGGCACACAACTGACTTTATCATTGGTCTTCCATGTGGTTGTAAGATCACTTAGTATTTAGAAAAATGACTACAGATATCAGTTAATTTTTTACTTTTTGGACTTATTCATTATCCCTTTTAGTGTTTCTCAAAGACGGTTGGTTGGAAACACTGTAGATTTACCCACATAAGATGCTTAAGAGGCAGATTACTAAGCACCCCACCTCCCTCCCCCAGGAAGTGTGGGTCTTGGTGAGCCAGAAATCTGTTTTTCGAACAGGCATGCCAGGCCCTGTTAAGTACACAGAGCAGTGGTTCTCTCAGTCTGTATGGTTAGGCACTAGATTGAGAATTTGTTTTGAATTTCAGGTCTTCAATTTATTGGTAAGTTTTTGTTTTAAATCCTTTAGCATCATTTTCTCTGTGAATACCTACTTTATATATGTTCTTTAGTCTTATAACTTTGAAAACTACCTAGCAGTAATGAATCAAACTATTTGCTTTTTACTTACTAATTAATACAAATTATTTTGGTAAGTATTCTTAATGTTTGGAAGTATTGTATTTTTGGCATAGATGTTTTCAAGCTAATTATGTTGTTTCCACTGTTATCAGAATAGTTATCCACTGTTAATGTGTTCTAAAAGTGAGGCTGATTTTCATGTAAAATGTAAAATCCCACTGTAAGCAGTTTTAAGTGAGTTTTTCTTAAGTATCTGTGAGTAAGTTCTAAATTTAAGGTGTGAAACTTAATGTTACCTATTAGAATAAGAAATGCTTTCTTTTTGCATGTGGTATGACATTAAAGATTTGCTAAACTAGAATATGCCTACAGATGAATGGTGTCCTTATTTAAACATCTTTACCCCAGGAAGTCATGTTTTGAAGGAATAGGGTTTCATTGATACTGCCTTGCTTAATAGAGTTTGAGTCTTTTAGAATTAATAGCTTGCAAGTAGTGAAATGTAGTTTCACTGTACTATAGTACACCTATATTTTTTAACAGCATAATCTATTCCATAAAATCTAGTTACCTGGGCTCTACTCATTGTTTGCAGTTAGCCAAAAACCAGTTTTGTTTTTTAATTGGCAAAGGTATTAAATAGATAAGGATAATCAAAAGTATGTACTCTGAAGGGTAACTGGAAAAAATATATATTAGCTTGGAATAATGCAAATTTTAATGGAAAAACTTAAGCTTCAGACATATTTAAGGCATATTGGGAATATATAGTCTTTATCTCACAAAAATGGTTCTACACTTCGACGGATATGATTATTCTACCTGTATAGTAGAATAATACCTTGACTTCCAGGTTCTGAGAACCAAGAGGTCATGTTTACAAGAGAAAGAGAAAGGACCCTAGTTTCTTTCTTTCAGGGAAATAGGGTTGGCCTTTGGCACAGTGGTAAGTAAAGTTGACTTTGATACATTTCTACCTCTCTGTGCTCTAGTTCTTTATGAATCCTGAAGCCCTATTCTAGAAGTTGCTCTAGTTTCCACTCTTCCCAAAATGTTTCATACAGTTTGTACAATCACTTTTTATCCATGCAAATGCTGGAAGAATTCTGCTGCTTAGACCAATTAGCAGTAATTAGCTTTTGACTATAAGTTAAACCTCATGCGAAAGAGAATGCTGTGTTAGTGGCTGCCTTGAATAGACTTTCTTGAGTAGTGGTATCATTAAGAGTTTAGCAACATACAGGTTTTTATTCTTGTTTTTCAAGAACATAAAAATATAATCTTATAAAACATTTTTCTTAATAGCTCCTCATAGAATTCTCTGTTCCCACCTGCTATGGTTGGGTATGGTTTGAGTGTGTCACCTAAAGGTTCCTGTATTGGAAGCTTGGACCCAGGGTGGCAATGTAAGAGGTGGTAAAACCTTTAAGAGGTGGAGCGTAATAGAAGGTCCTTAGGTCAATTTGGGGTATGCCCTTCCAAAGTATTGTTGGACTCTAGTTTTTCTGGCTTCCTGTTTTGGGATGTGATCTCTTCTACCCAAATGTACTCCCACCATTGTAACACATCCTTGTGATTAATCTGCTGTTAGGCCTTTACCAGAGTCCTAACCAATGGAGCCGACCTGATCTAGAACTTTGAACTTCCAGAACTGTGAGCCAAATAAACCTCTTTTATTTATAAACTCATCCAGCCTTGACTATTTCATTGTAGTAATATGCCATCTAGCTATTTAGGTCAAGGATTGACAGGAAGAAGAAGACATACCACAATCAAGAAGATAGTTTTCAAATACAGTGGTCAGTTAAGAGCTTAAGTTATATAAAAGCAGACTTTTCTATTTAATGAGTCGTGCATGTTTCTAAACATTTGTAGGTTTGGTAGATCCCAACCACTCTAAAAATTGAACATGGTTCCTGCTTCTCAGTGTAAAATTGCTGCTTTGCAGTATAAGTGCTATGATAGGAATATGCACACTTAGCTTTGAGAGTACAAGTTAAGAGAAAATATTTGTGTTCCTAAAGGGGAACAGTGGAATACCAAGGAAAAGACACAGGAAATAATGGGCCTCCTGAGAGTAGATTAATATAGCTAGAGTCTAGAGGGTATGTGGTAAGAAGAAATGAAACTAAAGGTGAATGAAAGCTTCCAGTTAAACATGCAGATTAAGATGCATATTTGTTTCAACTTCTTCCTATACCCTCTTAGAAAACATTAAAAGTAAATGCAGAACCCCCAGGACCAAAAAACAGGGAGGGGGGTGGATTTTAAAAAAAAGAAAGTAAAAATTTTGGAAGGTAAAATACATTTGATTAAATGGTATCTAACTTAGCAGGCCAGGGAAAGCTGACACCCAAGGATGAGAAGCCAAGGAACAAGCAAGTTAGTTGGCATTGGAGAACCTTGGGAAGGCTCAGGTCTTAGATCACTAGGTACTTTGGAGGTAGGCATAGGGCCCAGAACAAAGGGCTTGATTAATTTGTATTGAAGAGGTTTTTAACTGCTTTTACCCTACTCTGGATTTAAACCAAGGAAGAAGGAAATATGATTCAACAAAGGAAGTAATGAAAGGAAATCCCAATATGATAGCAATGAAATAGGTCTAGGCCTGTAAAGCAAGTTATCCAGGTTGGAATAAGACGGGTCTCTAAAAGAGATGTTTTGAAGCTCAAAAGATTGGTAGAAACTGTGTGTGGTGGCACACCCTTGTAAACCCAGTACTTGGGAGGCTGAGACAGGAGGATCACAGGTTTGTGGCCAGCCTCAGCTATTAGCTTGTCTGCAACTTAGTGAGACCCTGTTTCAAACTAAATAAAAATAGGGCTGGGAGGTGTAGCTTAGAGGTAGAATGCCCCTGGGTTCAAGCCCCAGAACCAAAAGATTGGTAGAGTACCTTAAATGTTTGAACATAGAGGAGTTTTGCAACTGTGGTGGAATGAAAATAGAGTAGGTACATAGAAAACTAGGTAGCGACCAAGAAAGAGTGGTTAGATTCTTAAAGTTATGGAAGAAATGTAATTAAGCATACTTTATTACTTAGCTGTGAATAGTTTAGTCAACATGTTTAAAAATGCTGATTTTTACAAATACATACCTTATATAATGTACATGAGAGCAGGAAAAATTTTGTCACCCCTTGTTCAGAGTATGGAGTTTAGCGGCAGATGATAGTTTGAACCATGTATCTGTCTGAGTAAGTTATTTAAGTTTGTATGTCATCTGCAAATGGAGATAGAATGGTTCCTACCTGTGTCGTAAGGTTTGTTACAGATATATGTAATTATCTAGAGCAGTTCTTGGTACCTTTTAGTAGTTATAAAGAAGAAGAATTTGGAGGGAAGTGAACTGGATATGGGGGATGGGTTGAATAACAGTTCAAAAATACAATTTAAGCATGTTATTTAAAAGCCGGGCGTGGTGGCGCATGCTTGTAATCCCAGCATTCGGGAGGCTGAGACCGGAGGATCCGGGTTCGTGGCCAGCCTCAGCTACCTAGTGAGGCACTCCGCAACTTAGTGAGACCTTGTTTCAAAATAAAGAATAAAAAATAGGACTGGGGGTATAGCTTGAAGGTAGAATGCCCCTGAGTTCAATCCCCAGTACCAATAAATAAATAAATAAATAAATAAGCATGTTATTTAAAAATACAGAGACCTGGTTGTGCTGGCACACAGCTGTAATCCCAGTACTTGAGAGGCTGAGACAGGAAGATTGCAGGTTCAAGACCAACCTCAGTAACTTAGCAAGACTCAGCAACCTAGCGAGACTTTCAAAACAAAAAATAAAAAGGACTGAAGGTATGGCTTGGAGGTAGAATGCCCCTGGGATCAGTCCCCACTACCAAAATAATAACAATAAGATTGAGAAAAAACAAAGAATTGAAAGTGGTTGCCTATGGGTAACAGAAGCCAGGGGTGTTGGGCTGGGGCAGGAGACTGTCTTTATTATAAGCTTTGTTATTTTTTGAATTTCGCACACATATAGAACAAAACTTAAGAAAACGGGAAAAGCCTTTTGTGTTTAGCTAGTGTTTGGATTTTAACTTGCAGCATTTTTATTTTCTTTTTATTGTAGAAATCTTTAAACATTTGCAGAAGTTGAGAGAACAGTATAATGAACCCATCACCTAACTTCAACCATTATCAATTCATGGCAAATTCTGTATTATCTATACCAGCATCATTGGATTCTTTTGAAGAATGTCCCAGACTTTACATCATTTCAACCATAAATGGCCTTATTACATGGCCTTAGTGGCCTTGGTGGGTACACTCTTGGAACTCCCTTCAAGAAAGAGTTTTACTGACCACCTGCAAGGAGTTGAATTAGCTGATAAACTTCAGCATAGCACTTTGAAGATCTACAGCGTTTGAGCCAAGCTTATGCTGTTTCCTGGAACCCTCCAGTCAGTGACCACGTATGACAAGGCTTCTAAGCCTGGCAACTTCTGCCCAGTGTAGGACTCTATGGTTGATCTCTGCACCAGAGTTCAATATTGGGTTGGCCAAGACTTGGTCTGAAGTTACTCCTGTCCAACCCTCTTCCTTCCTCTCCTTTCAATATAACTGACCATTGTCATGGCCAAGGGCTCTTATTTCCTAGTTCTGGCCTCCCTTTCATAGGTATTGCCTTTGTCTTAATATCTGCTTCCCAAAACATTCTTCTGAAAAAAATATCTAAAAAGAATTCTTTTTAGAGTTTGCAGGAAAGAGTTAACGTATTGGACTGAGACTGCTTCTCTTTAAAGGTCTGCTTATGTTGACCCTTAGCTGATGTTTGGGAACTTAGGTTTTAGGATTTTTCAATTTTGATTTATGCTGAACACCTGGGAACCTAGAATTTTGGCGTGTGCTAGGCAGTAGTGAGTACGTGATCAGTCCCATAATCTCTTTCATGAGCTGCTCAAGTAGACCATATTTCATGTATGTTGTCACAATTTGTTATAGGAGAAATTAAGCATGTCCTTTGCGACTCCACTGGGACAGGACTCTTAGAGATAGTGTCTAGTGTGTTTCAGCCTTTATTCTTAATCTTTTTCAAGAATCAAGGATGAGCCGGGCGTGGTGGCACACGCTTGTAATCCCAGCATTCGGGAGGCTGAGACCAGAGGATCTGGGTTCGCGGCCAGCCTCAGCTACCTAGTGAGGCACTCCACAACTTAGTGAGACTCGGTTTCAAAATAAAGAATAAAAAATAGGGCTGAGGGTATATCTCGGAGGTAGAATGCCCCTGAGTTCAATCCCCAGTACCGCAAAAAAAAAAAAGAATCAAGGATGAGTAAGTTCCTAGTCTCCTCCAAAGGATTGAGGTTTTTACTTTTTAAATATTATTCAATTTGTAATTTTAACACTTTTAAATCTAATTTTTGGTGCCCAAATTGTCCCCACTCTGGCCTCTGGAGGCTCCTTCAAGGTTCAACCTAACAATAATTTCTGCGTGCTTTTGTATGTTCAGGCACAAGAGGATGCCCTCGGCCTGGGTTCAGCTATTTCAACAGGGAACCCCAGTTATTTTTAGTTAGAGTTCATAGTCTAGGCTGCTCATTGATACTTATTTGGTCATGTTTCTAGATCTTTTCATTGAATAGAGCTAGGAAGTACTTAAATATATACCATGGGTTTATCTTAATATTTCCAATGAAGTTTAGAGTTATGGAGTTAATAATTTCATATCTTTAATTTTATATTTATTATTCCTTACCCTGAAAATTATGGTTCCTAATATTACCACTGATTTACTTTATTCTGCTCATATGGTAGTTTTAGACTAACAATATTAATATTGCAAATGATGATTACTGGAAAAAAATTTTCTTCTCAATTTTGTTTTGTCCTTAGAAAATATTATCAGTTGGGCTATAGAGTCACATACTGTGTTTTTGTATCACTTGTAATAGTTCCTCTCAGTGTAGTTAAGTTACCAGTGTGTACTTTTGTTTCATTTTTGCTTTTGGTTGTTAGGGATTTCCTATATTTTGTTATAAAATTATGAGGAATGTTACATAGTTTATAGTTAAACTCTAAAATAAGATACAGTAAGAGAAACAGCCTCCTTCTTGGTAAATATTTGCATGGACACATTCATACAGGAGATAGAAAATAACACACTACAAATATTGTTTGTACCTTGCTTCATTAATGTATCCTGGAAATCACTCCATAACATATGCCTCATTACTTTTCTGAAAGAGCATAACATTCCATTTTATAATTGTACCATGTTATCTTAAGTGGTTTCCTTTTGTGAACATGTGATTGTTTCTAGGCCTTTCATTACAAATAGTGCAG
>PVLC010013714.1:21875-41074 GCA_004027655.1 Graphiurus murinus
GCGTGGTGGCGCACGCTTGTAATCCCAGCATTCGGGAGGCTGAGACCGGAGGATCCGGGTTCGCGGCCAGCCTCAGCTACCTAGTGAGGCACTCCGCAACTTAGTGAGACTCGGTTTCAAAATAAAGAATAAAAAATAGGGCTGGGGATGTAGCTCGGAGGTAGAATGCCCCTGAGTTCAATCCCCAGTACCGCAAAAACAAACAAACAAACAAAAAAAAACAAATAGTGCAGCTCTACATATGCTTGTATGTCACTTCATGAAGAATTTTTTTATGTTTGGGATGGATTCCTAGA
Organism: Graphiurus murinus; assembly: GCA_004027655.1. Classification (NCBI taxonomy): domain Eukaryota; kingdom Metazoa; phylum Chordata; class Mammalia; order Rodentia; family Gliridae; genus Graphiurus; species Graphiurus murinus. Next base: position 22,172 of record PVLC010013714.1, read on the forward strand.
AGTAGAATTTCTGGGTCAAAGGTAAAGACATAAGCCAGGTATGGTGTCACATGCTTGCAATCTCACGGCTGAGACAGGAGGATCACAGGTTCACGGACAGCCTGAGCTACTTAGGCCCTCCACAACTTAGTGAGACCTTGTTTCAAAATAAAGAATAAAAAATAGGGCTAGGGGTGTAGTTCAGAGGTAGAATGTCCCTGGGTTCAATCTCTGGTACCACACACAGAAAAAAGGTAAAGACATAGGCAAATTGGTTGGTTGTTTCCAGATTCCTTTCTGTAAGTGGACAAGCACCACTTATTCTGGTTAACAGTGTATGAGTGTATCTGTTTTCCTTTACACTATCATTGTTATCAAACTTCACAAAATATTTTAAGTAGCTTTGTGTTGTAGAATCTTCATTTTGGCAGAAGTATGATAAAAATTGGAAGATGTGATCCTAAAAATAGAGAAATATGTTGGACCATGACAACAGTCTGAGAAATGCAGGTCTTAACTAAGGGGGTAGAGTTAAAGAAGTATCAAAAGAATATTGTAAGGAGGACTTAGTAACTGGATGGAGGCATTATAAAGGGAATTGGTGATAATTCCTAAGTTTCTAACAGCCTAAAGGTTTCTTCCAGAGACTACTAAGCATCAGCAGATGATATGGTGGGGGAATTCCTTTGGCATGCTTTTGTATTTGATATGGGACATCTATGTTAGACGTATAGTTAGAAAAAGGAATCTGAAAAGTTTAGGTAAGAGTGGAGCTCTAAAATAACTATTTTAAGATATGTGTAGATGAAGATGCCAAGGAAAATAATAACATTAATATTGGGTATTATTTGAGCACTAGACATGTTCTTGGCTTTGTTTAATAGTTTAATAGCTATGTATGGTAGCAAACAGTTGTAATCTCAGTATTTGGGAGGCTGAGATAGGAGAATTGTAGGTTGGAGGACAGCCTCAGTAAGTAATGAGGTTTTCATCAACCTAGCGAGACCCTGTTTAAAAATAAAATAGGTATGGGGTTGTAGCTTGGAGAGAGAATGCTCCTGAGTTCAATCCTCAGTAACACACACACACACACACACACACACACACACACGAGTTTTATGGTGCCCCTTCTATATCTGCTGTTTTGTTTTGTTTTCTTGTACTGGGGGTTGAACGCAGGGGCATTCTACCTCTGAGCTACATCCCCAGCCCAATTACATATATTTTTTATTTTGAAACAGATTCTCACTAAGTCGCAGAAGGCTGGTTGGGAACCTGGAGTCCTCTTGTCTTAGCCTCCCAAGTACTGGAATTATAAGCATGCACCACACCCAGCTTTTGTTTCGTTTTAATCTAGCAATTGACTCAACATCCATTGGCTAGAATTAAAACATGTACTTCATTTTCATAATACATCTTTTATAGACTTACTATATACATGTATATGTACATAGAGAGTATATATGTGTAATCTGCATAATTTTGTTTTGAAATTGTAAAAATATCTTGTGCAAATGTAGATTAAATTTCATTGTTCTTATGACGTATTTTGCTTTCTTTGAACATAAGCATGATTTTATATATAATTTTAAAACTAAATTCAGGTTCTCTATTTTCAAAGTATTTCTATTCTGGGTATCTAATATTGACAAATAGGCAAATGGAAAACTTTTTTGCCATTGAAACATGGTTTTTACTGTATTATTGTTAAAAAATATATAGAATGATGATAATGCCATGTCAAAATACAACTTTCATATTATAGTTGAGAAAAGAATCTCATCTAAAATAGAATAGTTTTTTTGTCTTACATGGCCTTAAGAATATTTAGGTAGAAGCCGGGCGTGGTGGCGCACGTTTATAATCCCAGCATTCGGGAGGCTGAGACTGGAGGATCCGGGTTCGAGGCCAGCCTCAGCTACCTAGTGAGGCACTCTACAACTTAGTAAGACTCGGTTTCAAAATAAAGAATAAAAAATAGGGCTGGGGGTATAGCTCGGAGGTAGAACGCCCCTGAGTTCAATCCCCAGTATTGCAAAAAAAAAAAAAACTGAATTCACAACTTTAGAATTAGAGAACGTTTAAAGGATTTATTTTGCTGGGTATAGTGGTACACATCTGTAATCCTGGTAACTCAGGAGACTGAGGCAGGAGGATCGTAAGTTTGAGGCCAGCCTGGGCAATTTAGCAACGTAGCCTGCCCTGGGTTTAATTCCTAGTATGGCCTCTCCGAAATTTTTTTTAGTTTAACTTCATTTTATAGGTTAAGATAAAAATGGTGGTTTTGACCAACCATATGAGACAACATGAGTGTATAAATATCAGATTTTTTGCCAAAGACTGCCAGATTTAAAACTGACCATTAAAAAGTAGGATTGAATAGGCAGAAGAGTATAACCATGTACATGACTTTGTATGCATTAGATTCCTTCTTTAGGATGATTTCTTTGTAATAGTGAAATACGGGCAACCAATATTGTGTGCCATTCTGAGTGCTCTAAAGGCCTCATTTTGGTTCTCAAAACCACCATAGGAGATGCAATTACCATTAGCTACATTTTACAGATGAGGAATAGTCATAGAGGTTTAGTAACTTTCCTAAAGGTACTCAGTACAAAGAAACAAAATTGGGAATCTAAACCTAGGCAGATTGAAAATAGAACATACTTTGAGTGAAACCACCAGGATGAAAAAGTGTTCCAAACCTAGTCATGTTAGTTGAAGGAAATTTACTTAAAACAATGTTTCAATAGGAGAGAAAATGATTGAAAGCAGTAAAGACATTTTGACTATCAAATATTAGATCTATTGTGGAGAAATTTCTTCATGCAACTAAAGTGTTGAATAGTTGTAGGAGCTTATCTTTGATCTGTCAAGTATCTTCTTCCTGTTGGAACTATGTGAAGAAGGCATGGCTTTTCTTAGGGTTACAAATGCTTTCATCAAGCCGGGTGTGGTGGCACACGCTTATAATCCCAGCACTTGGGAGGCTGAGACCAGAGGATCGCAGGTTCTCAGCCAGCCTCGGCTATCTAGTGAGGCATTCCGCAATTTAGTGAGACCCTATTTCAAAATAAAGAATAAAAAATAGGGCTGGGGGTGTAGTTCAGAGGTAGAATGCCCCTGAGTTCCATCCCCAGTACCGCAAAAAAAAAAAAAATGCTTTCATCACTTACTGTCGTAGCAGAAGCTGATGTTCAGAAAACATGTCAATGAGAATTATAGCGCTGAGAGGGTAAGTAGGTAGTCTGAGGCCTTTGCCAGTCTTGAAATTCTCACCACCACCGTCATCATTAACTAAAACTTAAGAGACTTGATGAAATTGTGTGACTAACTAAAGATCTCATAGAATTATCCATTTATTCTAAAAGAGTTCAGTGTACTGGGAGAGTCTTAGGTTTATACAGCCTGTGTTTGATTTGGAAGAACCAAGAGTCGCTGCTGGAGCAGCTTCCAACTTGAGATCCACTTTTAATTTGAGCAGGCCACTCTTGGTTAAGGGTTAAAGCTTTTTTCCCGTAGTTTCTACCTTATTAATGCTGTTACATTATAGTATATAGTATTTCATTATTCTCAAAATGCTATAGCATAGTAAGTTCTCTAATTTGAACCTGCATTAGAATCACTGAGAAGATTTGTAAAAGATTACTGGGCTTCATTTCCAAAGTTTCTCACTCAGGTCTGGAACCTGAGAATGTGAATTTCTAAAACATCTACAGTTGGTGCTGATGCTGCTGGTTTGGAGAACACACTTTTAGAACCACTGCAGTAGCAGTTTTGCCTATCTCAATAGATTGAACTTTTTTTTTTTAAAATACTTTTATTGATGCATTATAGTCTCACATCATAATGTAGCTCAGTGAAAGTAGCATACTCTTTTAAGAGCAGGAACCAGATGTTATTCATCTCTTTGTCTCTTTACTACCTAACAGTACATCAAGGTAGCTCATCTTCATTTTATAGAAGTCAGTGTTATCTTTATCCTGATGATACCAAGAAGGAAATCACGGAATTAGGCCTAAAATTGAAGAACCTTCTACAACCATAGGAGAAAATAAAGCCAAGCTTCTGCTAGAATTCTTTTACATGATTTCACTTTCTTTTTTTTTTTTTTTGCAAGATTGAACTCAGAGGCATTCTACCTCTGAGCTACCTATACCCCCAGCCCTATTTTTTATTCTTTACTTTGAAATGGGGTTGGGGTCTCTCTAAGTTGTGGAGTACCTTGCTAGGTTGCTGAGCTGGCCAGGAACCTGGATCCTCCAGTCTCAGCCTCCCAAATGCTGGGATTACAAGCATGCGCCACCACGCCCGGCTGATTTCACTTTTTTTTTTTTTTTTTTTAAATTTTTTTTTTTTTTTTTTTTTTTTTTTCAGTACTGGGGATAGAACCTGGGGGCATTCTACCTCCGAGCTACAGCCCCAGCCCTATTTTTTTATTCTTTATTTTGAAACGGGGTCTCACTAAGTTGCAGAGGGCCTCACTAAGCAGCTGAGGCTGGCCACAAGCCCGGATCCTCCAGTCTCAGCCTCCCAAATGCTGGGATTACAAGCGTGCGCTACCATGCCCGCTTCACTTTCTTATAAAATTCTGGGGTTTTTGTTTGTAAACATTATTAGGGAGCTGACCTTGCTGATAAACTAGAATTTTATCTTTTCCTGGGAAAATGGAGGCTAATAGAGTGGTCCAGGTTCAAGTTCTTGTTTTGCATAAAGTAAGTGACTGAACTTGATTAATTGGTTCTAAGATCAGGGAAAGGTCAACATCTAGGCCTATTAAAATAATTCATAAGCCAGGTGTGGTGGTGCATACTTATAATCTCAGTACTTGGGAGACTGAGGCAGGAGGATGAAAGATTCTAGGACAGTGTTGGCAAGTAGACTCTTTTTCACCTAGCACAACCCGTTTCAAAAAAAAAAGTAGGGTTGAGTACCTCAGAGGTAGAATACCCCTGGGTTTGATCCCCAGTACCAAATAAAATAATTCATAAACAGGTTAAAAAATATGAAACAAGAATTTGTGTTTATACCACCCTCATACCTCTTTTTCCATGGCTAATGATGAGTGCATTCATAAGACTAATAAGAATTATTTTGCTGTGGTAATTAAAATCATGAATGTATATCATGTAAGTGTCATTAAAAACAATATGCAATTTTTCATGTATAATACCTAGATTATAACTAATACCTAATTGAATAGATATTAATAAATAGTACATAGCCCTCAAAGTGGTTATGATAGTGGTTCTTGAACATGGAGTGTTGGCATTCTGTAAACCATGAAGAGACTTGACTCTCCAAAGAGTAGTGGGGACAGGGAGAGGGTTCACGTTCACACTTATAGAAAACAACCTGTAGGTATCATAATACAACTGAGAGGCTAACATGAAATATATACTCTTTATTTAAGATATTGCAACCCTTTTTACTTTTTCTTCTAGATAATTAATTTTGAAAATTAGTTTTTCTGTATGTTACATATGATTTTAGTCATCTTTGGTGATAATCATAAACTGTGTTTTGTGGTTCTTGGTCCTCAGATATCCGGAAAGTGGTACTCTAGAAATGAATGTCAAGGATCTTCGACCACGAGCTAGAACGATTTTGAAATGGAGTGAACTAAATGTTGGTGATGTGGTAATGGTTAATTACAATGTCGAAAATCCAGGAAAAAGAGGATTTTGGTATGATGCAGAAATTACCACTTTGAAGACAATCTCAAGAACCAAAAAAGAACTTCGTGTGAAAATCTTCCTGGGGTAAGATTTTATTCACATGTCACTTAACTACTGAATTAAGGTATATTAATTTTTAGACATATTGCACATGTTTGTAGTTTAAAAAAAGGTAGAGTTTGTGAAAGATGGAAATTTCCATTCTTTAAAATATTGTTATACATTCTTGATAATTTATATTAAGAATGGCTTAAATCTTTAAGGTTAGATATATTATTTAGAGGAATCTTGGAAATAAACTGAGTTTCTCAGAGATATCCTCACCTCACAGGATTCTTACATATGAAACAAAATAATATACAGAAGCATTTTATTGATTGATTTGACTGTTGTGGTACTGGGGATTGAACCCAGGGACATTCTACTTCCAAGCTATACCCCTACCCCTATTTTTATTCTTCGTTTTGAAGCAGGGTCTCACTAAGTTGTGTAGGGCCTCACTAAGTAGCTGAGGCTGGCTGTGAACCTGTAATCCTCCTGTCTCTGCCTCCCAAGTAGTGGGATTACAAGTGTGCACCACTATACCCCAGCTACAAAAGCATTTTAATAGCTATGTTAATGTAATGCACTAGGTTACTACCAAATAGCTGTCTGCTACACTTCTGACACTAGCCAAAATTTTCTTTGTTTTCAACTTACTTGATTTAACAAACTTAATGAAAAGAATTAAAAATGCATTCCACCTCAAATACCAACTCACTCATCACCCAGATATTTACATCATTAATTCTTTAAGAAATAATCTTAGATGTTTTCCTCAAGTAACGAAGTATTAAGCATTATTTTATAGTTACTCTTTATCCTTGGGAGATTTTAACCACCATCTCTTGTCAACTTCTTCTGAATAGTGTTTACTAGCTAAACAATCACTGATTTACTTTTTAAAAAGGAAAATCTCCATTAAACTGTTTACAGATCTTTATTATAAATAATGTTTAAACATTCTTCTATATGCATTTTTGTGCATTTCTTTATAATGAATTCTTAGGAGTAAATTTGTTGTAATGAGGATTTTAGAATGACATTGACAGTTTTCTCCTACATATGGGAAATAACCAAACATATTCTTGTGAAGTTCTAATTAACTGAATTGGTGATACAAGATGATAAATCTGGGACCAAGCGTCTATTTGTGATTAAAGCTATAAAGCAAGGGTAGGTAAACTACAGTCTACTCGCTGCCTATTTTTGTAAATAAAGTTTTATTGGAACACAGCAATGTTTGTTGATTTATGTGTTATTTATGTGTTGTGCTAAACAGTATTATTAAATAGTTGCAACTGAGACCATTTGGCTTATAAAGCTTAAACTACTAATTGGCCCTTCAGTTTGCTGATTTCTGAGATAGGGAAAAAGGCTAGGGGATGCTATCTTATTCTTATTGTTATTATTTGGCTGCAAATAATAACAATAAGGGTCAGAAATTATATTTTAGAAAGTAAATTTTAGAACTTTCTATAGAAACACAAGTGTGATTCTATTGCTTAATTTAAAATGTAGCTCAATTATAGATTTCTAAAGAATTTGAAGTTCTGATATGGATACAAATCATGAAGAAAAAAAGGACCTGAATAAATCAGCTATGTAGGGGCCTTATAATGTACATGAATATAAGAATTATTAAATTGCATACAATTGGAGGAGATAATGATACTCATAGCACTGAGCTTTAAAAAAAAAAAACAGCTTGCTATTAAAAAATATGTTTACACAGCCGGGCATGGTGACGCACACTTGTAATCCCAGCATTCGGGAGGCTGAGGCCGGAGGATCCGGGTTCGAGGCCAGCCTCAGCTACTTAGTGAGTCACTCCGCAACTTAGTGAGACTCGGTTTCAAAATAAAGAATAAAAAAAAATAGGGCTGGGGATATAGCTCGGAGGTAGAATGCCCCTGAGTTCAACCCCAGTACCACAAAAAAAAATGTTTACACAAATGATTCTGAGTTAGAGAGTGGAGTACTATGACTTCGGAGACTAGACCTAAGATTGATTGGAAATGATGGGTAGGCAAATACTGGCTTAAAAAGCCTTTAGAGGACTCTCAAACTGATTGGCCTATGGCTTGTCTCCTTCATATTCAGAAGCAGCCACTTCTTATCTCTCTGACCACTCTGTTGTACTCAGATCACCCTCAGATGCTCTTCTGTTTCCCCTTCTACTTTTATGGTCCTTTGTGATTATATTGGGCCTACCTGGATAATCTTTCCATGTCAACGTCTTTAACATACCTTCAAAGGTCTTTTTGCCATGAAAGGTAACTTAAACTGGTTCCTGGGATTAGGACATGAACTACTCTGGTGCTCATTATTTTGCCTGTCATATATACCATGGAATGTTAATGCCTTGATTTTTTTGTTTGCTGCTGTGTGCCAGGCCCTGTTCTAGGCACTAGTTACAATGGGTTTTCAGTAAATATAAAATTTGATAGATTGTGAGAATAGCTTTTCATATTTTACCATCTCTGAAATCAAAACATGCCTTAAAATTGTTATCAGATTAACTAAAGTTGAGTTTTTCTAGAGGTTTGAGTTTGTTTCTGCCGGTTATCTGGACGTACCATTTGATTTGGGGGAAGGAAGTACTGGGGATTGAACCCAGGGGCCTTCTACTTCTGACCTACATCCTCCATCCTTTTTAAAATTTTGAAACAGAGTCTCAGCTAAGTTGCTGAGATTTGCCTTGAACCTGCAATCCTCCTGTCTCAGCCTCCAAAATATTGGAATTACAGGTGTGCAACACCACACTGGGCCATTTAAACATAGTTTCAGACCTTTAAAACCATTTGATCCTAGCCTCAATTCAATTCTTGGAGGATACTTTCTCTCCCTGTATTCAGTGGTCGTATTAAAACAAGTATGTTAGCCGGGCGTGGTGGCACACGCTTGTAATCCCAGCATTCGGGAGGCTGAGACCGGAGGATCCGGGTTCGCGGCCAGCCTCAGCTATCTAGTGAGGCACTCCACAACTTAGTGAGACCCGGTTTCAAAATAAAGTAAAAAGTAGGGCTGGGGGTATAGCTAAAAAAAACCCCAAAAAACAAACAAGTATGTTTACTTTCCTTGTGTGTAAGGTGCTTTTTTTCCCAGTTATCTTTTAACTTAAAAAGTAACTGTTAGCCGGGCATGGTGGCGCACGCTTGTAATCCCAGCATTCGGGAGGCTGAGACCGGAGGATCTGGGTTCGCGGCCAGCTTCAGCTACCTAGTGAGGCACTCCACAACTTAGTGAGACTCGGTTTCAAAATAAAGAATAAAAAATAGGGCTGGGGATATAGCTCGGAGGTAGAATGCCCCTGAGTTCAATCCCCAGTACCGCAAAAAACAAAAACAAAAACAAAAAAACTGTTTAGTGTGATGGCTTTATTTGAGGGTCCTTCTTAGACACCTCATCTCAGGTTTTCTTAGATATACTTTTACTGGTGCATTGTAATAATACTTTATAGTGGGATTCAAAATGACTCATAAATATATGCATCACTTGGGTTTTTTTTTTTTTTCCTTTGTTTAAATTACCTAATGTTAGCTGGTAACGCACGCTTGTAATCCCAGTACTTGCTGAGACAGGAGGATCCAGCTTCGAGACCCGCCTCAGCTATTTAGTGAGGCCCTCCACAACTTAGTGAGACCCTGTTTCAAAATAAAGAATAAAAGCCGGGTGTGGTGGCGTACGCTTATAATCCCAGCATTCGGGAGGCTGAGACCGGAGGATCTGGGTTTGTGGCCAGCCTCAGCTACCTAGTGAGGCACTCCGCAACTTAGTGAGACTCGGTTTCAAAAATAAAGAATAAAAAAAATAGGGCTGGGGGTGTAGCTCGGAGGTAGAATGCCCCTGAGAGTTCAATCCCCAGTACCGCAAAAACAAAACAAAAAAACCCAAAAAACAAAATAAAGAATAAAAAATAGGACTGGGGGTGTGGCTTGGAAGTAGAATGCCCCTGGGTTCAACCCCCAGTACCGCAATAAATAAATAAGTAAATAAATAAACGAATGAATGAATGAATTAATTAAATTACCTAATGTCCAGACAGGCATGGTGGTGCACTCCTGTAATCCCAGTACCTGGGAGGTTGAGACAGGAAGATCACAGGTCTGAAGCCAGTCTCAGCAACTCAGTAAGGCTTGCATCTGCTTAGCGAGACCCTGTTTCCAAATAAAAATTAAATTAGGACTGGGGGTGTAGCTCAGAGGTAGAAGACCTCTGGGTTCAATCTCAGCACCATACACACACACACAAACACACACACACACACACACAATAAATAAATAAATAAATAAATAAATAAATAAATAAATAAATAAATAAAATTTTTAAAAAACCTAATGTGTCTTATATTTGGTTTCTATTTGGGGGAATCAGCTTAATTTGGGAATTCTTAAACTGCCCCATTTCTGCCACCTTCTTTTTTGGTAGTATATAAAATAATATTTTACAATTACTGGTTTATTAACTGAAATAATATTTCTTGAGAGAACAAATTGAGAGTTTATTTACATGTTTTGTTCTATTACTCCATCAGTTATATATGGAGGAAATGTCTGTGCTAAGCCTTTAACTAAAATAGTAAGTTAAAAGGCAATTTTTATCTTTGAAGCTGTTTGTTTTTGTGATATTTATGGGATCAAATAAAGTACACAGAAGGCTTCTGCTTCCAGATAAGGTGGGGCAATTGGCAGTAGATAGCATTCTTAGCCAAAACAGCTACAACAGCTGGATCAAATAGTTATCCAGGACAGCAGAGTGTCAAGGGGAACTACTGTGGCTATGATTCTATAGAAGGAAGACCCTGCGAAGGCATCGGGTTTTGGCACCTGGAGATTCTGCTAATTCTGGATCCAGTATAAAACTTATGTGAGAACAAGTGGGAGCAATATGGGAACAGAAATCAGCAGAGTTTTTGGCAGATTTTTGGGATACCTCAAGCATATAGCTTGTGAACTTTGGACTTTGGCCAAATACTGGGTTTCTGCATGGCAGGAGGCTGAAACTGTTAGTAAAAATCAGAGTGGAGTTTTCTGCAGTCTTAGAAGCAAACATTAGCATTTGGGACCAGTGATAGAGTGGCTTCACGGATACATCATAATTTCTTAGTTTGAAAACTGCATGGCTGTGGTAAACAAGCAGACTAAATGTTACCAAGCCTATAAACCAGTCTTGACTTAGCTGCTGAAATATTAAACCACCACAGTGTCTCCCTTGGAGAACTATGGTTGAACTTTATTCACATAAGATAAACTTCTGAAGCCCCTGTTCTGTATATACCATCTGTCATAGAGCTAAAAATACTATGTTGTCGAAAGACAAGTCCACATAATCAAAACAAAAGAAAAATTAACAACAGAACGGGACCCATAGGTGATCTCTAAATTAATAGAGACTTTGAAGTAACTGGTTAATATGCTCAAGAAGATAGATGAAAGGTGAATTTCAACTGAGAATTCAGATCTATAAAATAATCATTGGGTTCACAGCCAGCCCCAGCTACTTAATGAGGCCCTCTGCAACTTAGTGAGACCCTGTTTCAAAATAAAGAATAAAAATAGGGCTGGGGGTGTAGCTCAGAGGTAGAATGCCCCTGAGTTCCATCCCCAGTACCACAAATTTTTTTAAATTAAAAACAAATAAAATAATCATAATAGAGATTCAAGAACTGAAAAATGTAAGACACTAAGATCTCATTACATTGATTTAGCAGCAGATAAGGCACTGCTACCAGTCCAGATCAGAGAAGTTCTATAAACCCAAATTATGATATAGAGAAAACATGTTAGCATATCACAGATAAGACCGAAGAAAACTAAAACAAAGGGAAATTGTAGAAGTTAAAGAGAAGGATAATTGGTGTTCTACAAAGATGACAACAGCACAGACTTTTAAACTCCTCAAGACCTGTGTGGTGTCAGTGTCTAAGGAGAGAGAAAGTAGCTACAGGATGTGTGATCATCACAAGAACTCCAAGATAATAAATTAGATCAGCAAGACAATTTGAGAATAGCAGCTATGGTAATCTTTCAAGATGACCCTCAGTGATTCCTGCTTTCTGATATTTACTCTTCTGTAGTCCCCTCTTATATTGTACTAGGGTGCCTCTGACCAAAAGAAAATGACAGAAGTGATAGTATACATCTTAATATTAGGTTGTAAAAAGACACCCCATTTGGGGGTGGCTTTTGGATCACTTCCTCTGGGGAAGTCAGCATCTCTAGTGAGGCTTGGCAGCCTGTGAACATTCCCCCAGTATATCCTTTAGATTAGACTATAGCCCTGGTAATAGCTTGACTGCAGCCTCATGAAGATCTGAAGCCTGAATTACCCAGGTAAGCTCTTTCCAGATTTCTGACCCATAGAAATTGAGATAATTAGCCAGGTGTGGTGGCACATGCCTGTAATCCCAGTACTTGGGAAGTTGAAACAGGAAGATTGCAGGTTCAGGGTCAGCCTTAGCAACTTAGCAAGACCTTTCAACAACTTAGACCCTGATTCAAAATAAAAAATAAAATTGGACTGGGTTTAACTCAGAGGTAGAATGCCCCTGGATTTAATCCCCAGAATCACCCAAAATAAGTAAATAAATAAATAGAAATTGAGATAATTTTTATTGTAAACTGCTAGAATTTATATGTTATGCAGCAATAGGTAACTAATATTGCAGCTAAAGCTAAAAAGGGTATGGATTCCAATAGTTCACAGTAAGGTATAAAGAGATTACAGCCCTGCAAATTCTTTAACAACTGAAGCTGCATTGCAGGACAGAACCTCAAATTAGCTTGATATTGAGAAGAACTTAGGGTGAGTAGAATCCAAATTGAGTAGGTCAGGGAAAACAAAGGAAAAAATAGGCCCAGCTAAAAATGGGAAGAGAATAGAGCCAGAGACTTCAGAAAATAAACTTCCATATATCTTTTTTTTTTTTAAGTCACTGTTGAGGTACAGTTTACATAATTACAGTTGATCCTTTGTATTGAGAGCTTTCATACCCCTGGATTTGCCAACAACAGATCAAAAATGATTTTTAAAAGTTCATCTGTATCAGTCTGATAGTTTGGTTTCCATTCTTTTGGGTAGATACCCAGAAGTGGTATGCTGGATCAAACTATCAGACTGATGCATGTATGTCTGTTTATAGCCCCACAATTCACAATTGCCAAACTATGGAAGCAGCCAAGATGTCCATCAACAGATGAATGGAATACAAAACTATGGGATATGTACACAATGGTATTTTACTGAACCATAAAGAACAAAATCATGTCATTTGCAGGAAATGGATGGAACTGGAAAACATAAGTGAGATTAGTCAGTCACAAAAAGTAAAAAAAAATCATATGCTCTCCCTAATATGTGGAAGCTAGAAAGAAAGTGGGACATAAGAGGGGCTCTAGACGAAGAAGGAGAAACCTTAGATGAGCAAAGAAGGTGACTTAACTGAAGGTGATGGGGGGAACACCCTAATGCACATGATGTACTTTCACAAACATCAAAGTCAATCACTAAACTGAACTTGAGAAGGAGGCGGGGGAGTAGAGTGGGAATTGGAGAAGGATTAAATGAGAGGTGTGTGCGTGTATGCCTTTACCAGCTTGTACCTAACAAAGATGACTATAATGCACCAATAAAAAAATCAATAAAATAAAAGCCCTATGACAATAAAATAAATAAATAAATAAAATATATGTGCTATATTGAGATGCACCTAATATAGACTGATTGTCCTTCTAAGACAAACCACAGATTACCCTGTGGTTTGAAATTTCTCTCAAGCTTTTTCCCTCAAGCATTTCTGAGTTCACAAGTTTAATATAAGTTAAATTCCTCAGAAAATGTTAGACCCAGTCATACTAATGAGAATAAAAGTGTTAAATGTGCATACCACATTCACAATAGTCAGGTGGTAAGCCCAAACCAAATGTCCATGTATGAATGAAATGGCTAAAGTGTGGGAAAAAAAAAAAAAAAACAATTCATCTGTAGCCATGCGTGGTGACGCTGCTTGCAATCCTAGTACTTGGGAACTGAGACAGGAGGATTACAGGTTCAAAGCCAGCCTCAGCAACTTAGCAAGGTCCTCCACAACCTACTGAGACCATATTTTGAAATAAGTAAAATCAGGCTGGGGGTGTAGCTTAGAGGTAGAATGCCCCTGTGTTCAATCCACAGTGCCACAAAAAAATAAAGATAATCTGAGCCGGGCGTGGTGGCGCACGCTTGTAATCCCAGCATTCGGGAGGCTGAGACCAGAGGATCCGGGTTCGTGGCCAGCCTCAGCTACCTAGTGAGGCACTCCGCAACTCAGTGAGACTCGGTTTCAAAATAAAGAATAAAAAATAGGGCTGGTGGTATAGCTCGGAGGTAGAATGCCCCTGAGTTCAATCCCCAGTACCGAAAAAAAAAAAAAAAGATAATCTGTATTAGCATGGAGACTTTCCTTATCATTATACCCTAAACAATACAATGTAATCACTATGCACGTAGCATTTTTATTGTATTAATTATTCTAAGTAATCCTAAAAAGTTATATACAGGAAGATGTGCATAGGTTATAAGCAAATACAAATTTAAATAAAAGGAATTTGAACATCTGCAAATTTGAATATGGAGGGTCCTGGGATCAATCCCTTGTGGACATCGAGGTCTGGTTGTATGTATTTATTTTAAAGGTATAGTTCATTGAACATTGAGAATTGAATATATCTATGCCACCATTGTAATCAAGAACATTTTAATAGGGATGCCCCAGGGAACAACACAAAAAGTGTGTGTGTGTGTGTGTGTGTGTGTGTGTGTGTGTCTTTATGACTAGGGTGCTAGGAGATAGCTCAATGGTAGAGCACTTACTTAGCATGGTCTAGGCCCTGGGTTTGATCCCAACACCACCAACAAAAAAACCTCTTGACAATGTAACTGTATTACAATGTTAAGAAATGGAAAAATAGCTGGGCATGGTGTGTGCTTGTAATCCCAGTACTTGGGAGGCTGAGACCAGAGGATCCAGGTTCTTAGCCAGCTTCAGCTATTTAGTGAGGCTCTCTGCAATTTAGTGAGACCCTGTTTCAAAATAAAGAATTTAAAAAAAAAAAAATAGGGCTAGGGGTGTAGCTCAGAGGTAGAATGCTCCTGGGTTCAATCCCCAGTACTGCAAAAAAAAGGGGAAATATATTTTTAAAAAAGTAAATTTTTAATTAAACTGACAGCTAATGAAAATATCTTGCATGTAATGTGAGATAAAGCAAAAGAGATATGTATTTTAATTTAGCATTCCTGATGTCCTTCAGAACCAGGATTTTCTGGTTGAGGTGGGAAAGGAGAAACATACATATTCTTCAGACTGAAAAAAAAAAAAGTCATAAATGCCAGGAGGGACTGGTATAAAATACTCCAGACCCTGGAAAAAAAAAAACAACTTCCAACCAAAACTGATATATCCAGCAAAGATATCATTCAAGATTGATGTAGAAATAAAAACATTCCAAGATAAGCAGAATCTTAAAAAAATCATGACTACCAAGCCATCACTAAAGAAAATACTTAAAGAAATCATAAAGAAGAAAAAAGCATATTTCAGAACTAGAGAAGAGGCAAACCCCACCAGATGGACAACTAAACAAGGGAGAAAAAACACTTTATCAAACAGAATATACAACACAAAATGACAGGAAATAAAAATGATTTCAATAATAATGTCAAAGGTCTTAATTCTCCAATTAAAAGACAGATTGGCAACATGGATTTAAAAACATATCCAACTATGTGCTGCTTGCAAGAAACTCACAGCCAACGATATCTATGATGTAAAAGTGAAAGGATAGAAAAAGATATACCATGCAAATGGAGACCAAAAATAGGCAGGGGTAGCAATGCTCATATCTGACAAAACAGACTTTAAGCTAAAACATGTCAGAAGAGACAAAGTGAGACACTTCTTATTAATAAAAGGAACTCCAGCAAGAAGATATAATGGTAGTAAACATTTATGCCCCAAATGTGGGTGTATCCACATTTGTAAAATAAACTCTTTGGGGCATTAGGTATCAAATAGACCCTAATACAATAATTTTGGGAGATTTCAACACACCACTAGATGGATCTTCCAGACAAAAGATGGGTAAAGATTTTGTTTATTTTGAAACAATCTCACTAAGTTGTGGAGTGCCTAACTAGGTAGCTGAGGCTGGCTGTGAACCCGGATCCTCTGAACCCAGGGGCATTCTACCTCTGAGCTATACCCCCAGCCCTATTTTTTATTCTTTATTTTGAAACCAGGTCTCACTAAGTTGCAGAGTGCCTCACTAAGTAGCTGAGGCTGGCGGCGAACCCAGATCCTCCGGTCTCAGCCTCCCGAATGCTGGTATTACAAGCGTGTGCCACCACGCCTGGCGGTAAAGATTTTTCAAACCTAAAGAACATCATAAACCAAATGGACCTATTAGGATATTTCAACCTATCGAGGCGGTAGGGGCGCGCAGGGATGCTCTCCTGCATGCACGGTTAGGTCTGTCTGCCCGACCTTCAGCAAGGCCAGCACCACCAGGTTCTCCCCGGCGTGAGTCGCTGGGCTGTCACCCTGGGCCTTGCAGCCGCAATGGATCCAAGCTCGAAAAATGGTGACTTTGAAAAGATATTACCAGGCCGGGCGTGGTGGCGCAAGCTTGTAATCCCAGCATTTGGGAGGCTGAGACCGGAGGATCCGGGTTCGCGGCCAGCCTCAGCTACCTAGTGAGGCACTCCGCAACTTAGTGAGACCCTGTTTCAAAATAAAGAATAAAAAATAGGGCTGGGGGTATAGCTCGGAGGTAGAATGCCCCTGGGTTCAGAGGATCCGGGTTCGCAGCCAGCCTCAGCTACCTAGTTAGGCACTTCGCAACTTAGTGAGACCCTGTTTCAAAATAAAGAATAAAAATTAGGGCTAGGGGTGTAGCTCGGAGGTAGAATGCCCCTGAGTTCAATCCCCAGTACCGCAAAAAAAAAAAAAAAAAAAAAAAAAAGATATTACCAGATGACTAAAGTCAATCAAAAACATCCAGAAAATCACCAAGTCCATGAAAATGGTAACAGCTGCAAAGTACGCCCCTGCTGAGAGGGAGCTGAAGCCAGCCGGAGTGTATGGACAGGATCCCTGGCTCTATATGAAAAAGCTGACCTTAAGTCACCGGAAGACAAGAAGAAACACCTCCTTATAGGTGTGTCCTCGGATGGAGGGCTCAGTGGTGCGATTTACTCCTCAGTTGCGAAGCAGATGAAGAGCGAGGTGGCTTCACTCACTGCAGCTGGGAATGAGTTGATGCTGCTTGGAATTGATGATAAAAATCAGGGGCATCCTTCATAGAACTCATTCTGACCAGTTTCTGGTGACATTCAAAGATGTGGAGAGAAGGCCCCCTACTTTTGGAGATGTATCGGTCATCACTCTTGAATTGCTAAATTCTGAATACGAGTGTGATGAAGGTTCTATCATCGTTAATGGATTCAGGTCTGTTATCTCTTATAAGACCGAGGAAAAGCCCATCTTTTCTCTTAATACCATTGCAAGTGCTGAGAGCATGAGTATCTATGATGACATTGATGCTGACATGCTGCAAAATTACATCATCTACTCGCTGAAGGAGTCCACCACCAGTGAGCAGAGTGCCATGGACTACACCAGCAAGAACGCTTCTGAGATGATTGATAAGTTGACGTTGATATTCAACCGTACCCAGCAAGCTGTCATCACGAAAGAGTTGATTGAAATGATCTCCGGTGCTGCAGCTCTGGATTAAGGAAAATCAAGTTCCATCCCCAGACAAGAGGTAAAGAAGAATTCCAGCCAGGAATGGTGGCGCATGCTTGTAATCCCAGCATTTGGGAGACTGAGACTGGAGGATTAGGGTGCACAGCCAGCCTCAGCTACCTAGTGAGGCACTCCGCAACTTAGTGAGACCCTGTTTCAAAATAAAGAATAAAAAATAGGGCTGGGGGTATAGCTTGGAGGTAGAATGCCCCTGGGTTCAATCCCCAGTACTGAAAAAAAAAAAAAAAAGACAGCAAGGTGAGATGTTTGTAAATTATCTTACAATAAACTTGCCTCAAGGGAAAAAAAAAAAGAATATTTCAACCAACAACAGCTGAATATACATTCTTCTCAGCTGCCCATGGAACATTCTCCAAAATAGACCACATCCTGGGCCACAAAGGAAGCACAACCAAAATCAAAAGTTGTAATATAATTCCCTGCATCTTTTCAGATCACAACAGAAAGAAAGTAGAAATCAACAACAAGAAGACCCAAATAAATTGAATAAATATTTGGAGACTGAATGATACACTCTTGACTGAGGAATGGATCAGAAGAGAAATAAGGGGAAAAATAAAAATCTTCCTGGAATTAAACGAAAATAGACATGATGTACCAAAATCTATAGAACACTTTGAAAGTAGTATTAAGAGGAAAATTTATAGTGCTGAGTGCCTACATAAGAAAAATAAAGTCACCAAATAAACAACCTAATGACACACATCAAGGACCTAGAAAAACAGGAATAGTCCAATCCCAAAGCCAGCAGAAGGCAATAAATTATTAAAATCAGCAGAAATAAATGAAATAGAGAATAAAAAATACATAGGATCAACAAATTAAAAAGCTGTTTTTTTGAAAAGATTAACAAGATTGACAAACCCCTAGCCAAACTAACCAAATGAAAGAATCAAACCGAATTATTAAAATCAGAAATGAAAAAGGAGACATCACCACAGACAGTGGGAAAATTCAGAGGATCATCAGAAACTATTTTGAAAATTTATATTCCAATAAACTGGAAATCATGGTAGTGGTGCATACTTATAATCCACATACTTGAGAGGCTAAGACCGGAGGATCCAGGTTTGCTGCCAGCCTCAGATACTTAGCGAGGCCTTCCACAACTTATCGAGACCCTGTTTCAAAATAAAGAATAAAAAATGGGACTGGGAACCGGGCATGGTGGTGCACGCATTTGGGAGGCTGAGACTGGAGGACCCGGGTTCGCGGCTAGCCTCAGCTGCTTAGTGAGGCCCTCTGCAGTATGGTGAGACCCTGTTTCAAAATAAAGAATAAAAAATAGGCCTGAGGCTGTAGCTCAGAGGTAGAATGCTCCCAGGTTCCATCCCCAGTACAGAGGTAGAATGCCCCTGGTTCAATCCCCAGAACCGAAAAAAAAAAAAAAAAAAAAAAAAA